>MCJB01046225.1:141518-153490 GCA_002018475.1 Nicotiana obtusifolia
GGCAAATAATTCCACAAAGATTTAACAGCAGCATTGATGTAACATGCTCTCCAAAAGATCCTCCATTAGTTATCTAAATGGATACCCCAATCGCTTTTTTCCTAGTTAAGAAACTGATTTCTTATTTATTAACTGAGAAGTAATAAGATATAAATCATACTATGGCACCAAGACCAAACCTTTCTTCCTATTGAAGCTTCCAATGACCGTCTTTCTTCACGTAAGGAAACAGCTTCCTTAGCTGTCTCCTTCCAACGATTCAGCTGAGCTTCCATCATTTGTATTTCTTTTGATAAAGCAGAGCCCATCACCTGAAACTCCTCTTTAATGTCTTTTCTTCCTACAAAACTCTACCTTCAAGTAAGCAGATTATTACATAAACATACCAACTAAAAAATCTGACTTGAAAATACACCGACCTGCATCTTGGATTACTTCTTCCATTTTGATTTCCAGCTCATTTTTTTCAATAATGCATCTGTGCATGCGATGCTCCAATTCCTCAATCCTTGACTCGGAGTTATCAACTGCTTTCCTTGCTGAATCCACAGCCTCTGCTTTCACAAGCAGTTCTTTCTCCCTCCGTACAATGAAAGACCTGTCAGCCTGAATCTAATTATAAGCAAAGACGACAACAGGTAGCATCTAACCACAATGTCAAATGAAGAGTAATGTAGCTTAACCTGAAGAGAGTCTGTCAGAGCTTTGTATCGCTCTGCCTCGGCATTCCAATGGTGACGTTGATCATGGAGTAAGGTAAAAGCACGAGATGAAGACACGTATCTGTCATCCTTTAGTTCATTCTGTATGGTTAGAAAAATCCACAATTTAGCCTCACGACATATAGATGCACTTGGCATTATAATGTCAATTACATTTTAAATTTTGAAAAACTGAATCCAGGAGATTCTTGGTGAAAACCTGAAGATCTTGCAACTGCTTTAACAAATGTAAGTTATCTTCCTGGGCATCTTGAAGCTCAGAGAGGCGGTCCTCTTTCAGTGCCTGCAATCAAAACATCATATTTAAATGTGCATAGGCAAGCCACAGGGTAAGTTACAGTGACGGTACCTTTGCCTCTTCTATAGACTCCTTCAGTTCCCGCACACCTTTTGTTCGGTCTGTAGGCTTCTCTGGTGACATACTACCATTTACCGCACTTGAAACTGTTACCTGCCCCCCAGTTGCCAGATCTTTCTGCATTTTCAGAGTAACTAACTTCCTTCTACTATCTTCAAGTTCTGACATGCTTTCCTCCAGCTCACCTTTTACCATTAGCAAAAGACACATATTCAAGGCACAGTGGCAGTTGCTCAAAAGACGTTAGCCAATACAAATAGATATTCATATCCATGTCATTATGTGCAACACCTGAAGTTAAATGCTACATCTCCAATTTGAAATTCATATACCAAACACCAATCAATTTGACATCAAAGTTGAACTCTAACTCACAATGCTAATTAATTTTACTGATTGTACTCAATACCTTATATTAGATACGTGTATGAGCTGAAAATAGATATGCACATCCATGCCATCATACACAATGGTTAAAGCTACACATTACATATCAATTTGAACAGCCACATACATATGCCCAAGGGGGACTGATATCAATGTTGATCTGTAACTCATAGCACTGATTGTACTTGAGAGATTTCACAAATGCATGCGTATGAGCTAAAAGATTGTGTTCACTTGTGGAATAAAGGAATGTTGCAAATACCTTCAAGGCGCTTTAACTCAGATTGGTCCACTGAATGGCTTTGATTACAAGCTTCGATTGCATCAGCATACTCTTTGTGTTTCAAATAAAGAACATCAATTACTTGACGAAGATAAATAGCCTCATCTTTCATCATATCATCGATCTTACTTAAAAGAATGACAGTATCTGAATCAAATCATGGTAAAATAATCAGATTAGACCAGATTCAAGCAGCAGATAGTAACAAAATAAATTCTGAAGAAAACTAACACTTGCAAAGTAATCAGAGAATAAAAGGGGAGGGGGGAAGTAGGACCACATCAAGGTCTTTCCAGGTTCCCAACCTTTTGCTGATGGCTTTCCTTCCAAAACATGAGTAAGATTTTCGGTTTTAATACGCTGAGCATCAATAGCATTGTCGAACGATTTCATCAATTCAAGAGTAGAAGAATGACGCAGATCAAGAGCTTCTCTTATATTCACAACGAATTCAGCATTGTCGTTGCCTGGAATAGCATTGGTTTTCAACATCCTACACAGGAACATGTCCTCCGCAGGACAAGATGGAACTGAACCTAAATGTTATTAGAAATCAACGAGTTATTCTCAGTACAACGCAGAAGAGCTTATCTTTTTCTATATTGAGCTCCCAGGATAATAAAGAAACCCAAATTCACTTATACTTGTCACAGCCAACCTCGAGAATAATCTAGATGATCCAATCTCTTCAAAGCAATTTGATCAGCCCCACTGGATGCTCCAAGGAGAATCAGATCATCATCTAGCTACATGGAATTATTTAGAAGACCATCAAACCAATGCAAATCACAAGTTAGGATATTTAGGTCAATCACCACACCATTAGGATACCTAAAGAAGTTACCTGATTCCAGATTCGATTTAACTTAACCAAGAAGTTATCATAAGAAGCTTGTCTGTCTCTCAACTCTTTCATTTTGGCTTCAAGATCATGCAACTTATGTTTCTGTGCATCTAACTGCTGAACTAGTTTTTGATTTTGATAATGGAGAACTGCAGCATCAACCTGCCAAAAAAAGAAACCAATCTATCATCCATCTTCATCAAATTTTATACATGTTTGCTACCCTAAGGCTTTGTTCTAGTTGTAAGAGTGCAGCGAGTCATGTGAGGGTTACGCGCACATCACGGTTTGTACCCTGGTAGACAAAAGCCTGGCATTTAAGTGGAGAAGTGTAGAGGTGGGCCCATAATCTACTGAATTTCGAACAGTGTGTCATTGACCCTTGGAGATTTCTCGATTATCAAAAAAAGTTTTAAACATTTTTGGAACCCATGTTATACCTTCAATTCATCCACATATAACAAAGAAAATGGAATTTCTCATTAACATTCTTGCCAAATTAGATACTATCATGTAATTTTTGTGCATCAAGAGTTATTTATTTTCTTAAGCAAAAGCAGAGGAAAACATTGTACATCAGGTTAGACAAAGATAATTAAAAAATAATATGTAATTTCACAAAGCCAAATGCAATACAGATTACTTATCTGCAACACTTTATTCTCAAGGATATGTTACTTTACCTCTTAAATTGAGTTATCCCTACACAAATATGAGCATATATTGACCAGCAGATAAATGCAAATATAAGAATGTTGCTTCTCTGCATTACAGGAACACACACATATATATACATATATGCACTCTTGTATTTTTGCAACAGATGCGTCTAAAGGAAACAGAATTTGTGCAAGATTCTATCAATAAAGTCCTTGCTGATTTTATTTTTATTTTTAGATTTTTTTAATGGTGAGTTATGTTAGACTTTTCTAGGAAGAACTTTTACAAGCTAACCATGATAGTCCTATTACTATCACTATCATCACAAGATTTAGTAAGTTTTCTGCAGATAAGGAATTGAGATATGCCCCATCAAAAAATTAACTAAAGAACAAGACATTTCATATTATTGACTGAAGGAAACAAAAAAGGTAATCAGATAATTAAGTGACACACTGAGCAGGATTTTCCCCAAAAGGCAGATATTCAAATCAAACCACCCTGTCCGCAGATTTCCAAATTTGAAACTCAAAATAAATTTTACTATTTTAGACAGGCAAAATTTCATATCTAAATCAGCTCAACTAAAGTTCAACCTTCTAGATAACTCTATCAAATCAAAATTTTATTACTTTAAAATGGACGGAATAACTACTTACCTACATATGGCAACATAAAATAATGAATAGAACAGGGGATAACAGTTCTTTTGTTCAAACCCCTCGCTACCAAAAGAACTACATGTTCTGCCATTCACTAAGACCAAGAATTTGACGGTTGATACCAGAACTTAATTCTGCCATTCACTAAGACCAAGAATCTGACCATTGATACCAGAACTAAATTCAATTCCGCCACCTATTCTGCAATCCCATTTTTAACATTACAAAGCCAGGAACTCCCAGTTCACACGATCATAGGCCTTCTTAAGGTCCCATTTCAACAAGATCCCCGGCTCTCCCTGCTTCCTTCTAGAGTCGACCACTTTGTTTGCCATTAAAGTTGCATTACGATTTGTCATCCTTCCACAAGAGGCACACACTGTCTCATCCAACGCCTTCTTTATTCTATAGAAAGCACCTTAGAAATTATCTTGTAGATATTTCCCATTGGACTTATAGGCTTGTAGTCCTTGATGTTCATAGCTCCCTCCTTTTTTTGGTATGATGGCTACGAAAGACGCATTTGTTTTGAAATGCTAAAAGAGAAAATTTCTTACTCCGAGTACTTGCTACAACTCTCTCGCCAAACTAAATTTGATTTGATCCAAACTGAAGGTAAAGAAGATGTATGGTGATTTAGTTTCATCCTAAATTTGGCCAAGCCAAACAAGATTGTAATTGTACACAAACCAGAAGCGAATGACATCCTCCAATTGTTCAGAAGTTTCATCCATGCCCACACAATATTGACCAAGCTTTGTGTTCTTTTATAGGGTCAATATCTGCTTAGCTACTAAAATGATGATTAATGACGATTTCTTTCAACTATTATGAAAGTTTTACTTTCAGACTTGTTAAGTGCCTATATGTGTTTGAGCTCTTCTAGTTGAATGGATAATATTTTGCAGAAAATGAAAACCGTGTGGAACATATTCAATGGTGGTTCACATTTTTTAGACCGGAGACCTGAGGAGAGTACATTTGAGAGGATAAGGACAAGGAAGAACATGCCAAAGAGAGGAAGAAGCAACGGAAAAAAATCAACCTCCATTTATAGCATCCATCTTTAATTGAAGCTCTTTCCATTCTCTTCTTCTAAGTCGGCAGAATAGTGCAAGTTTCTTTTGGCATTTTGCACCTATCGTCATATTAACTTAGCAACTAGTTAAAGAAGGCATAAGTAGTTTAAAATTTACCCCCTTAAGGTTCACAATAATCACATCTTATAATAAAGGCTTCCTAATATTTACACACAAAAAAATAATAGCATCTATCTAACTAGGAAAAGGCAATAATTCATGGTAGGTCCAGTCATATGTAGGATTCACAATCACACAAAGGCGAGTGACAAGTTATTTTGGGCAATATAAGCTCAGTTATCTGATCCAACAATCACAACATAAGCAAGAGCAATTGACTGGCATAGTGAAATTGGCAAAGTTTTCCACGTGAAGATTAAACAATATGACAATCCTTTATCAGTTATTGCTCTATATTCACCAAACCGCGTTACCAAAGACCACTTGATTCAGTTGTACTTAATTGAGAAGAAGTTCTTACCATAAAGTTCAAAATCAATTAGTGAAACAATGAATCACTGATGCATTTCACAATTTTCTACCAGAGTCACTTCGTGCTGCGAGTGGATTAGCAGTGCTTTTATACAAAAGGTGAGGGAAATTAAATAGCATGGGATAGATGTGTAATTAATAGTGATCAACAAGGATGCACAACTCGGTAAATACCACAGTCGCCCAAAAAAGGAATCTTTAAGAAATACGCTTCTGTACATCCGTAACTTGTACAACTTTTTTCAGTAATGGCACTCTCCAGTCAGCTTGTGTGAACCTCACCGAATCCAAAGGGGCACCCGTAAAACAAGGGTAGTGAGTAATTCCACCTACCAAGACTTGGGCAAATAGGAAGATTACTTAATATAGCCTCTATTAGGGTTCAAACCTTTATTCCCAAACTTGTTACTTCATCTTTTGACTGTTACATCATCCCCTTGAGACTGTAACTTCTACAACTTTAGTCCCACAAAATTCAAAATGTCAAAAGATATATCATTGTTTAAAAGATTTCCACTCTATCAGACAAATAAAAGCGAGGGAGAGGGAGAGAGAGCCTTTCATCATTCTACTTATCACAGTTATTCCCCAAGTTATTATAAAACAACAATCACTTGACGTTCAACATTTAGATTAACCACAACCTTCAAAACATCGAACAAAAAAAAGAAGCACATGTATAGGACTCAAATAAGGCAACAACTAAGACCAACAGGAGACATGATAGTATCTGGCAATAAGAACCTCAAGAGAGAGAAAACACCCATGCAGGCACAACCTAATAAAACTCCTTTTTGATATCAAGATCAACTCTTTCCATATAAGTAACTTAAGACCAATAGCTAGAGATGTGCTTTTCTTTTTCTTTTTCTTTTTCTTTTTCTTTTTCTTCTCCATTATTTTTTTAAACCTTTGGTATCAAAGTCAGTTTGCCACACCTCGACTATCCCAGTGCGTACCTGCATGCTCCCACCAATACTTGTACTAGGTACCTCTATCCACCTAGACTTAGGGGGGTGGAAAAAGATACACTTCATTTTTCTACCTAAGTTAGGATTCGAACCTAGCTCGCCATGGTTTACATTCTACCTTCATCGACATTGACCTTTACGATATGGCCCTTGGGTGCGCTTTGCATCACTTGCCGACTACAGCAAATAATACCCCAATGGATCATCCATATAACAAAGTGATCATCCTTGAACAAGCTCTCATCAAGATCACAATTTTATCGCTCATAAAGCCCTAACTTTAGGTTTTATAGCAAAAACACAAACGTCGAGTCTCATGGCATAAATTACCACTCTAATTCATCCATAAAACTGAAACCTAGTCAGCAACCAAATGAGATCAACAAGCCTTTTCACAAAAAACTAAAACTAAAAATCAAATTAGTAAAATAAAGAACACCAATTTATATCTCCTTATGCTAAAAAAAATAGAACCACATATGAAAAGGATTATTCTTTTTCAAACTATGGAACCCTAAAAACACATGTCATTAAACTAACATACAATACAACCACTTCAAACAAAAAAAAAAAAAAAAAAAAAGCTTTAAGTTAAAAATCAACAAATAAAGTAAAGAACAAAGTTTTTTATCTCCTCGTGCTAAAATAATTAGAACCACATATGAAAAGGTTATTCTTTTTTAAACTAAGGAACCCTAAAAACATATGTAACTAAGCTAAAATACAGAAAAGAAATCCAGTTACAAAAACAACCATAAAAACAACAATAATAAATTGTGGGTATTAAAGAATAAGGAAAAAAGCTTACAGCTTTATTATCAGAAGAAGCTTTAGAATGGCGAGCCATAGTTGGAGAGGAGATTAAAACAGTGTTGAGATGAGGACGCTTCTTTTGAGGCTCGTCAGATGCAGCAGCAGAATTCTCCATTTAAATCTTTGATATTAATTTCATGAACCCAACTTTAGAATCAAAACTTCCAATTCTAAAAACTTCAAAATTTCCAAATTCTTGAAATTTAAGGTGGGAACTTGTAAGAAAAGGAATCAAAGAAAATGATAAGAACCAGAAGGGGAAGTGGGTGGGGATTGTTTAGGGAGGGTGGGTTAAGGGGGTGGTGGGGTTGTAGAAGAGAAGTTCACTAAAATGGAGGAACTCTGTGTGTGTGTGTGTGTGTGTGTGTGTGTGTGTGTGTTTTGTGCTTCTGTGTGCACGCCCGATGTGATGAGAGAGAAAGTAGTTCAGTCGGAGAAACTTAAAATTTGTAATATTTGGGGATTTTTGGGCCTTTATATATTTGATTCGGGCTTTTGAAAATGAGTTTTTTTGGGCCTTATTTATACTTTTTTTTCCAAATTTGGCTATAATTAGATTATTGAAATCTTTATATTTGACTCTTTATACGAAAGAATGTGTAGTTTATTATGGCGTAAAATAGATTTGCAAGCAATAAAAAATAACGACTTTTCACTTGTTGCGCGCTAACTTGCAGTTTAGAGGTATAGTAGGTGTGATTTGGAGTACGAATAGTACTGATTATATAATGTTGATTCAAATATAAATGAACATTGACGTAAATTAGATCTAGATTGTATAAGATTGTGAGTTCGATTTTTATTATTTGATTCAACGATACGATCTTTTGCACGTTGTAGGATATTGCGATGACGACAAATTAATTGTAGAACTTGAAGATTAGTAGTACCTAATTTAGCTAAAGACATTAATATTGGTTGTTTGAGAAGGATATTAATTGTTTTAATTAATTGATTATGATGAGACTATGTTAAACAATTATATAAGTTATGAAAACTCGGTTTAACAATGATATTTGTCTGTTGACTAACATATGAAGACTCGCTTTCGCTACGGCTCCGGTGAAAAAATATATAAAAGATCATTAGGTCATGCGGACTCTCCATAATAATTATGACATGTTTAATAATTATATAATTTACAAAAATCCTATTTTACATTGATATTTATTATGTTGACTAACATATTAGTCAAGAAAATTAAGTTATTGTTAACTTTGTAATATCATTAAGAACAAAGAGGCAAAAAAAGAAATCATACATATTTGATATGTGCGTGTAATAACATTTATTTTTATGCACATCTTTATATAATTTTCCTTTATTGCCATATATTTTGCTAATCTAGAATGTACTTAAAATTAACAAAAATTGAAAAACTTTCCAAATTATTTAGATTGAGGAAATTTTTGACTGGATATTGTTGCTACATAATATTAGGATAAGAAATTTTTATTTTTTATTTTTTTGTATTAGTGACCTTATGAAAATCAAGGTAAGGATTTCAATTTTAGGGAAATAGACAATTTTTACCTTTTATTTTCTCGTAATTAAATTTTCATAATAAACAAGCCACAACAATTAAATTCCAAATCAACCCCTCTCCATTTATTCATTCGACCCAACTTTATTTCGTTCTGTTCCAAGAATTCTAACACGGTTTTTTATACCCATTCAGGAACAATGAAATATTCTCGGAACTTTCCGTTGATACGACATGCTATTTTTACCATTCATTCCCTTTCAAGATCAGCCGTGGTCTTTCAAACTTTAACGAGAGTATGGACGAATCCCTCACTTCATCCATATGTGTAAAAGAGACTAACCGCACTTAAAAGCCGAGTACTCTACCGTTGACAATCTCATAGATTCATGTTAGTTATCTTAAATTTCAATGATCATTCCTCATAGAAAACTTACTTAAGAAAAATATTGTATGTATCAATTAGTCAAATTTTGATAATTCTATCGTAGTAATTGCTAATTAGTAAAACATTATTTTCCATCTCTTACCCATCATTAGATATTAGTCTTAGGCACAATTATCGTTTGTACTTGCCAATTCCAAATTCCTCTAATAGGCTAAGGGCCCAGTTGGGCCCAAGAAGGCAATAAGTGTTTTGTTTTAGAGGCCCATCAAATGGTCACTCACAATCTAATAAAGGGATCTTTACAAAAAAATAGCCGTCCGGATTCATTGTCGATTTTTTTTAGCCGGTATATGTACATTATACACTGATTATATGCGATTATACATGAGTAATTGTATAAATAATTAGATAACTAATGATTTAATATCCACAAGTAAATTCATTTTTTCTCCTTGTGGAGTTTTTATCGGCAAGCACCCATAACTTTAATATTCTGAATCCGCCATTAAAGTATGCCATTCCTGCATATTACACTATCATTGTTCATTACAACACCGATATCTACATAAAATAACATCATTTCAATAAAACTTCATTGCAAAATTTATAAAATTGCAGAAAGACTTAAAAATGATAGTATGTTACGATTTGTCTCAATTGAAAACTTAGAATATATGAATGTGTTTATTTTTGGCTTCGGATAAAAATTAAATTTGTACGTGATTTTAAGGACACGTAATTTGGTTTGATATAAATAATGAGTAATATAATAGAGATTAAAGTCAGTATATAAATGGGAAAGAAATGCAAACCACAAGCCTTGAATAGTCTTGGCCTTGATTGATTTCTCCAAGATGAACAAATATGAACCAAACGAATAAAGAGATCATAAAACAGACTTCTTTTCTACATTTTGATAATTGATTCGTGAGATGCCTTTTACAATTACATTGCTCATTTATATAGAGGGGGATAATCTCTTATACAAGGCAAGAATCTGTTTACAAGGTAAAATATCCCTAGATTTACTGACTTCAACGGTCTTGTTGATTGATGCCGAGATTTTTGCCGAGATATTTATATATCACGGAATTTCCGGTCCTTCAGTTACGCAGACCTGATAACTTACCCTAAGACATTTTATATAATCGAGCTCGACAAAACTCATCTCGGGCATCATGACTTCGTGTTTCGATTCGACGTTCAGTCTCGACCTTCGATCTTTGATACCCCGACCCCGACTTATCGAGCAGTAATCACGATTGATATCAACCGTATAAACTCGAGCCCGATTTATTCATATGCAAGCGTTTCGAGTTCGACCCATACAGAATGCATTCATCATCTTCTCTAGCGTCACATACCTTCCTTGGACAAAGCATCAAACTAAGCCTCCACATTAAAATGAATAGCGGCGGAAACCAATGTCTTTGCACTTACAATTCAACCAAATTGCTAGTGCATGTCTAACAGCCGTACCATTTATTCTTTAAGCTAAAACAAACTACATTAACTATTGAATAGACAGTTGTTTTACCAACAAATCATGATTAGGCTTTTTAATCTACCTAGTAAACTTATATAGGCATATATGGGGAATACAAAAAAATGCCATAAAATCACTCATTAAACAGTATTTAGGACTTGGGAGTTATTGGCAAAATCACAAATTAAAGGATGTAGCAATAGAATATAGAGGGAGGGGAAAAGTTTGAAAGAGCACATAAATAGATATTAAGATATCCAATTAAAGATACAATTATGGGGAGGGGAAAAGTTGACTAATTGTACTTGAAGACTTATTCTTTTTAGCTATTAAAAATAAGATAAATAGAGAAATGCGGGGAAAAGCCAAAAAAAGGAAAAAAAGGATAAATGAGTTACTTGAGCAAAAGGAGGTGTCGATTCATCTTTTCAATTCCCTCTCTCTCTCTCTATATATATGTATAGATATAGATAGGTGAAGAGGAGCCTTGGCGTAACTGGTAAAGTTGTTGCCACGTGACAAGGAGGTCACGGGTTCGAGTCATAGAAACATCCTATATACGGTCGAAGTTGAGTTCGACTACAACTTGGTAGATTAGGCTTGGAACGTGGTGACCAAGGACTGAAGATCGACCTCGAGTCCCACTGAGCTAGAACTCGAGGTCGGAAAGCCTGCCTTCGAGGAACATTAAGTCCAGTGTCGACCTTAGCCTCGGATGAGCTCGGAGAAATATTGTTGAGATAACTAATAGAAGTCCGAAATATCCATGACTGGTCGGATATTACGATGGGAATCTCGGCACGAATCAATAAGGAACCGGCAATCAGCGAATCGAGAGATCTTTTAACCTTTATATAATTGTACCTAATGTAGGATTCCTCTACTATATAAAAGGGGGTTTGATTATTCATAGCAGACATTGGAACATGCATCCCAAAATAATATACTATTGTTCTCTTTAAGTTCTTATTATTCTCTTGTTGTTTTGATATCTATTATAGCACTTCTGGCTCGAGGGTGGCTAACCTTCCAAGCTAAGCCTGTTTAATTTGTGTGGTTTGCATTTACTTTTCCATTGCTTATTTCAATTACAATCTGATTTACCGTGTTCTATCAAGTTAGATCACGTATCCTTAAAACTACTTACAAATTCAATTGTTATCCGATTTTACTGGTAAACACATCCTCTTGCAGAAATGCATAGTAAAGATGCATACAGTAAACCTTTATGGTCCAGCCCTTCTCCGGGCCCCGTATATAACGGGAGCTTAATGCATCGATTTCTTTTCAAAAAGAGAAGAAAATTTCTTCAACATATTGCGGAAAGAAAGATACAAATCACAC
>MCJB01046236.1:0-19410 GCA_002018475.1 Nicotiana obtusifolia
ACCCATATAAAGTCTTTTTCAATTTCAACACTTTATTTTCTTGTCCTTCAACCTTATAGACCAAAGGTTGATCAATGTAGACTTCTTCCTCCAATACGCCATTCAAAAAGGCTGACTTCACATCCATTTGATGGATTTTTCATTGATTTTGGGCGGCCAAGGCAATAACAAAGCGAATTGTTTCCAAACGAGCAACCGGTGTAAATACCTCTTCATAGTCAATACCGGCTTTTTGCTTGTATCCTTTAGCTACCAATCTTGCTTTGTACCTTTCTACTTCACCCTTGGAATTCTTCTTTATCTTGTACACCCATTTGACTCCAATGGTGCTTTTTCCTTTTGGAAGTGTGACCAACTCCCATGTTTCATTCTTTTTTATTGCCTTGATTTCTTCATCCATCGCATCTCTCCATTTGGAATTTTGGAATACATCCTCAAAGCTCATAGGTTCACTATCCACCAGTAAACAAAAGTGAGTAAAATCATATAAATCATTTCTTACCACTTCCGTGTTTTCATACAAGTCATGGAGACTTCTACTCTTGTGAGGTGCTTCACTTGAACTTGAACTTGATTCCTCCACTTCTTGATTTTGTGGGGGAGGTGTTGATAGTGGTGAGATAGGTTGCTCTACATCTTCTTCATCATCATCAAATAATGGACTAAAAGAGTAATATTGCTCTTTAGTCTTCCAATCCCAAGCACTATCTTCATCAAACTCAACATCTCTACTCAAAGTAACCTTGATATTTTTGGGGTTATACAATTTATAACCTTTAGAATTTTGATCATAACCAATAAAAACATACCTCTCACTTTTGTCATCGAGCTTTCCTCTTTTCATCATGTATACGTGCATATGCAATGACTCCAAAAACTCGCAAGTGAGAAACTTTTGGCTTGAAACCACTCCATGCCTCTTGAGGTATTTTTCCATGAACACGTTTTGTGTGGCAACGATTTAGTAAGTATACCGCACAAGCAACAGCTTCTGCCCAAAATTCTTTTCGCATATTTTTACTCTTCAACATACTCCTCACCATGTTAAGAATGGTCCGGTTCTTTCTTTCCACAACGCCATTTTGTTGTGGTGATCTTGGCACGGTTAAAAAATGGCGAACTCCATTTTTCTCACAAAAAACTTTGAATTCATTAAAGTGAATTCTGCACCATTGTCCGACCGAAGTGACTTAATTTGATAGCCACTCTGTTTCTCAACCATCCTCTTGAATTTTTTAAAGGTTTCAAACACCTCTGATTTTACCTTCAAAAAATAAACTCAAGTTTTTGTAGAAAAATCATCAATTAAAAGTAAAAAATAATTACTTTCACCAAGTGAAGATGGCTTGATAGGTCCGCAAACATCCATGTGAATTAACTCCAAAGGGCATTTTGCTCTTGTCAAAGACTCTTTAGGAAAGCTTTTTCTAGCTTGCTTTCCAAAGATACATCCTTCGCAAAGTTGGTTGGGATGATTAATGCTTGGCAATCCATTCACCATGCTTTCTTTATTCATGAACCTTAAGCTATCAAAATTCAAGTGACCAAATCTCATATGCCAAAGCGAAGATGAGTGTTTGGCACATGAAAGTAAGCATCTTGGAACATCATTTTGAAGATTTAAAATGAACATTTTATTATTAGCCATAGGAACTTTAGCTAACAATCTTCCTTTTTCATCTCTCATAAATAACTTTTTATCTTTCAAATGAATGTCATAATTTTTCTCCAAAAGTTGTCCCAAACTCAAAATGTTACTTTTCATCTCCGGCATATATAAAATATTAAAAATTAATTGATGACTTTCATCTTTCAAGCGAATTAAAATCGTACCTTTTCCTTTGATTTTAACACGTGAAGAATCTCCAAAAGTGATTGTGCCACAATTCAACTCTTCAAGTTCCACAAATAAATCCTTCTTTCCACAAATATGACTACTTGCACCGGAATCAAGGTACCATTGGTGCTTCTCGGCACTTTCTTCTCCTTTGCATGCGAGAAGCAAAATGGCATCTTCATCTTCATTTTTGCTCTCCACGAAATTATTTTTCTCTTCAAAGTTATCTTTACATTCCCAAGAAAAATGATCAAATTTATGACAAGTATAACATTCAATATTGATTTGTCATACCTTCCTTGATTTGCCTCCATCCTTTTCCTCTTCCACGACCTCTTCTTGAATTAAACTCTTGGCCTTTATTTTCTCTACTTGAAGGTGGTTGACTACCGCCTCTTCCGCCTCTACCACGACCTCTTCCATTCCACGGCCTCTTTGTTGCGAGCCACGCCTTTCATCTTTCTCCTTGAAAGAAAATTTTGCTTGCAACGCTTGTTCAACCGATTCTTCTTTCGGTTTTTTCAACTTCTCTTCATGTGCTTGCAAAGAACTCGAAAGCTCGTCTATGGTCATGGTGTCCAAGTCTTTGGACTCTTCAATGGCAACAACAATAAAATCAAATTTTGAAATTAAGGATCGTAGTATTTTTGCAACGACCGTATCGTCTTTCAACTCTTCACCATATCTTTTCATTTGATTGAAAATAGCCAAAACTCTTGAAATATAATCCACGACATATTCATTGTCCTTCATATGCAATGAGTCAAACTCTCCTCTTAAGGTTTGGAGGCGAACTTTTTTCACCTTGTCCAAATCTCTAAAAGAAGTTTAAAGAATATCCCATGCTTCCTTGGAGGTTGTTGCTTTGCAACCTTCTCGAACATCTTGTCATCCAAACCTTGATGGATGAGAGTGAGTGCCTTTTGATCCTTCTTATTTGTGGCAGCAACATCTTCTGCTTCATCAACACGGACTCTATCGGTTCCCAAACATCATAGGCACCAAACATGGCCTTCATTCGAATACACCAATTTCCATAATTCTCTTTTGTAAGCATAGGAACTTGGAATGGTGTTCCGTTTGAATTCGTCATCTTTTCTCCAAGTTTGTTTTCTTCAACCACACTGGCTCTGATACCAAATGTTGGAAAATAATTTGGGAGAGCAAGACAACAAAACACTCAAACACTCACAACTCACTTTAAAAGTGGAGAAGAAATAATGTTTTTCATTCAACTTTTCTTTTTCCAAATGGCTAGAGTACATGGGTATTTATAGGATTCTTCCTACATGTATCTAGCCTAATCTTCATGTAAACACATTAACTAAATTCACATTTGTCTACACTAGTTCATACATCTCATAATGAAGTTCACATGCATCAAAACACTAACTTAGTTCATGAACTAATATGTACTAATCTAAACATATTTAATATAAATGTAAACTAATGGAAACAAGTTTAATATACTATTATAATTTTTAACATTCAGTCCACGTGGTTCATAACGTTCGTGACTCAACTCATGGCTTTTCATTATTTAATTAATTTTACTTACCCGTACATGGGAAAGACACAGCCCGGATAATATAATTTACTATACTTTAAGAAGATATTGTCTAAGTTTGGTCGGAAATTAACATCATGCCTTCACTGGATTATCTCTACCTTGTCCACATAAGCTATTTAAGTTTTTTTTGTTTATTTTGTTTTATTGCAATCCAACTGTTAAATTACGCGATTGTTTTGCTCTACACATGCCAATTAAAGATGTCTAAGCTATTAACATAATGTGAAACATTATATTATTAGTGCACAAGCAAGTGAAAGATGGATCAATCAATCTCCTGATTTGCAAGTTTCCTTCAGTAACTACCGCAGGAGATGGTCTGAGGGCTTTGGAGTACTTGGGTTTGGGAGCGCATCATGACAGCTCTACAAATAGCAATGTGAGTCTCTATGAATAAAGATTGAGTTTGCATTCTCCGCAGTGGTCACGTTATATGACAATCTCAAAAATAAAGTAATTTAATAACCTGTTATATAACCAATTGAATTGCAATTACTAGATCTGTGTATATAACTTAAACACTCAAATACTTGAATAGAGGCTCTACTAAGTTGTGGTGTTAATATATATATAGTTTCTTGTGTGCAGGGTTCAAAAGTTAATATGATAATAACAGATTATTGCATGTCAGGAATGACAGGTTATGAACTGCTTAAGAAAATCAAGGTAGTTCACTCCCAGAGAGCAGCAACATACATAGTTCTACAAAAACAACTCTTTTTGTTGGTCTTTAATTTAGTTACTCATCAAAATTTGCTTCATTGCATTGCAAGCAGGAATCGTCTATCATGAAGGATGTGCCGGTTATGATAATGTCATCCGAGAATTCCCAACTCGAATTATATATATATATATATATATATATATATATATATATATATATAGAGTCTTATAACTAACCACCTCAATATAATAGTATTTCATTTTTGTAGCTGTCATCTGATACTGAAAAAAGAGTACTTGTGTGAAATGGTCAGATGCATGGAAGAAGGTGCTCAGATTTTCATGCTGAAGCCTCTGAAGTACTCCGATGTTGAAAGGCTGAGATGTCAAATAATGCAATGCTGATGATCGCGTGACTCTTCTCATCTATCATCTTCTAAAAGAAGAGAAAAAGAGAGAGATATTACCATGTATAAGAGTGATTACCAGATTCTAAAGACTCGTGAATTCAATTGTATATCTCTGGAGCTTTAGAAATTCCCGCTTTCATTAGATTCGCATGCCCTTCTTGGCCACCATAATGAGTAAATCATTTTACAATAGCTTAGTATGACTTTTCATCCTCTAAACTGGACTTATGTTATATACACAATCAACATTGTAAAGTTTTTTTTCTTTTACATAATCAATGTTGTTTAACTAGTATTTTAAAACTCCTTTAAAGTTACTAAACGACCTTGTTCCATCAGCATGGAAAGCAATAGCTACAATTTTCTGAATTTCATTATCACTTTCTTTTCATCTATTTGCTCTTCTCTGTCTCATTCCAAGAAGGAGCGTACCTTTTGTGTCAGAGCTTGTAATTTGTGGCAAAATTTTGTATCTCATTGGCACAGTTAGACAGCATTTCTTAGTTGTTTAGCATTATATTTCTCCTTTTAACTCCAACTAATATGGGGAAGTTGGAGATTCACGATCATCATTCTGATTCTCCAAAATGATCACATCTGGAGGACTACTATCCTTGATTTTGAATCACAAATTCCCAAAAAAGAAAAGCAAAACATATGGAACTTCGTGATTAATGTTTTGAGACAGCAAAGGGTTGAAAAGATTCTATTTTTCTTCGACCCCTTTTGGACTCGGAGTGAGCAAACAATAACTAAAAAGTTAACTAGCAGGTACAAGATAAAGCATACACAACAACCAAACTGAAACACTAACAATCCTCTGAAATTGAATACAAATTCACACCTTTATCTTGCTAGAGTTGAAGACTCATAAAAACAATTTGTTTAATTGGGATTAACAGAAATGGCTGTGGCGGTGGTGATGATGGTGTCTGTGTTCATCCCATCCAAGACACTGCAGAAAAGGATAACAGGCCATAAAGATACACCTGCTAAACATAGAGAAAACAGAGGAGAGTAGCAAACAAGGGCAGCAACAACATGACAAAAATGGATCATCACATGGACTGGGACTGCCTCCTTCGTGGTGGTGGTGATGATGATGGCGGTGATGACCCATCTTCTTTTTCTTTCACCTGAATTGAGAAAACTAATGATTACCCACTGCTCAATTAGCAAATTCAAACACACCCACTTGATCATATAATGATTATTGATCAAAAATTGAAATCTTTGGGATAAAAATGAAATTCAAATGAAGAAATCAAGACCACTACATACCTTGTGAAATGAACCTGCGGTTTTTGGTTTGTTTGTGTAATTAAGTCTGTATAAAGAGAAGGGAAATTGACAATAATACAGATTTGTTTTTTTTTTTTTTGGGGTGGGGGGAGGGGAAAGAGGGCTAGTTGCTTGCAGATTTCAGCTAATTTTGGAATAATGGATTTTTTCCTATCCTTTAAATACAGTTCTAATCTCATCAGACGTGGCGACACATAGGCGGTAGAGCTGACACTGTGAAATTAAATATTAAAAAGTCCACTTCTCTTCTCATACGCGGGGCAAACGCAATGATACGTTTCTCATGGGTATAATAACTCTGAGGCGCAATGATACGTTTCTCATGGGTAATAACTCTAGAGGGAGCTTCGTAGAAAGGAACTCAACTTCCAACTTAAGGAATTGGCGTTTGCTTCAAACATTCAAGACGAGTTTTTGCAATATTTTCCTTTTAAACTTTTTTTCCCAAAAAAATGTCTTTCCACCTAACACCAAACGACTTATAAGTATCGCTGTCCCACGGGATGGAACGAAATTCTTGGGACGGGGATAGAATTTTACCGGAACGAGAAAAGACCGAGCCTTATTCGGGACGAAATAAAGGGAACGATGGTAGGTTCGTCTCCTCCCACTAACAAACGGGACAGGTCGAGGGCCCCAAGTAAATATTTTTTAAAAAAAATTAAATATTTAAGCATTAATGTTGGTAACGACTATATTTTTCTTTATAGATAGCAATAATTATTTTTTTAAAGTTGACAATGACTAAATTTTAAAATTTGCGATGGCTAGTTTTTGACTTTTTTAATGAACTTAAAACTTAGTAAATTATAAAAAAATTAATAACGAATTATAAAATATTAAAACAAAAAGCTTTGAAATATTTTAGTAATTATAATTAACTTATAATTTATTTAATTTAATCTCAAGTTATAAAGTAACTAAGTAAGACAATTCATAAAAAAAATTCAAGGCTAAAGACTTTTATTTTATCAATAGAAATTTCAAATTTCAAACACAAATACTAGTCTTTTAAAGAGAACCTCATCAACACAATCACCTTCTAGGAAGGGATCTGTTTGAACTAGGCATCTTAATACCTAATTACAAACTATCATACTAATATTTGTAAGCTCCTATATAGCTTTGTTTTAACTTATCTATAATATCTGTTGGACATTCTTGTGGAATTGGCAATGTCGCTTGATGTTCCATGACTTCCATGCCGTCATCTTCCCCAATGCCAAGTATCTCATTGTATTCTTCTTCTTCCCTAGTGCTTAATTTTTCAAAATCAAGATTTCTTCTTTCTAAATTAATTCAATCTTTAAATAAGACGGAAATCTCTAGGCTGTCCTAGCTAATGAATGTCAATAATCTCCGATTTGAAATCTTGCCGCGCTAAAAGCACTCTCAGATGCTACTGATAATTCTTGAATAGCCAGTATATCACGACCCATTATTGTCACGATCCAAAATTCATCTAGTAGTGATAGCACCTAACTCAACCCGTTAAGTAAGCCAATTAACAGTTAATACAACTCAAATGAGAATAATAAGAGTAAATGAGGAAAATCACTGAATTTCTATACAAATTTTCAAGGATTGGTAATACAAATCATGAGCTTTTAAGACTTAGAATTTACAAAAGTTGGTACGAAATAAATACATCATCTGTTCGAAATACACATAGAAAATTTATAAATCTAGAGCTACCAAGAACAAGTGGCAGCTACATCTGGAAAGCAAGTACATCTTCACTGCCAGTTCCCTCCATGCACAACAGCATTAGCTCCAAGATCTGCACGCGAGGTCCAGAAGTGTAGTATGAATACATCCGACCCCATGTACTCAATAAGTAACAAACCTAACCTTAGGTTGAAAGCAGTAACCAATTCGGAAGATAGTAGGAGTGCAACATCAATAACAAATAACATTTCAAAACAGTATAGTGAAGACAATGAAGGTATAATACTAAGGAGATAAAATGCCAGCTCGTTCACAGATACAAAAAAGTAGACATGTTTTTCAAATATAACAGTCCCAGTCTAAATCTTACAACGGAAATCAATTAAACATGAGTTTATCAAAAGAACTATGTTCTTCCTAATTTACAACCTCAAATAAGACTTTTTATTTACCAACTAGTTTGAGGAAAAATGCATCTCTATGCTTACATGTCAAATGTACATGTCAAATAACTCAGTTTCACAGTGCATTCATTGAGTACACACAATCTTAGTACACTCCAGGTGTCTGGCTCAAATGCCCAAACAATTTCACTGTGGATCCATCAAAATGATCACACTTAGCATTGTACAGGTGCCTGGCAAAACTGCCCATCATCGAGCACGTGTATATAATACTGTGCCTGTACCCACTGCTATCATGTCAGTCTCCGGGGAGGTGAATCCTACCCAAGCGCTAATCATAAAGCTCAATGGTGGGGCCTGGTGCACGCGTAGCCTCAAATCAGTACAACTTAGCCCAATGTGGGGTCTGACATACACATCACCTCAATATCAATATAATCGTTGCGGCGTGCAACTCGATCCAAATATTCATATCAATACGACTCAATGCCTACATTAGTCAACAATTCGCTCAAGTCTCAATATGTAGACATCTCACAAAAAGACAAACCAATAATACGGAATAACACAATATGTCTCAAATACATTTCAAACTCGTGTCACGTACAATGATACCAATAACATGTGAGACAACATAAAAGTGCACAGAAAATGAGATATAACATACATATGTAACTATAATGACTGTACAGTATGACTACGGCTAAGACATATAGCTCAACATGGCGAAAATAGCCTTATCATATCTTAAAATATTTAACAGGTAGCCTAGGCATGATTTCTAGCATGGATATTATCCCACATAGTCATATAAATAGAGAAAAACATGATATCAAAGAAGCATGATAGCAAAAGGCATATAATAGGCTAAGAACTACTATTATGAATACCTCAATGCACGCACCTGCGCCTATCACCTAGCACATTTGTCATCTGCAGCCCATCTCATCATCATAGTTCTTAGGGATATTTACCCTCAAATCCAAGTTTAGATATGTTACTTATCTTGAGAAAGCCAAATCAAATACTGAGCAAGTCAACTGATACCCTAGAACGCCACTCCGCACAAATCAACCGCCAAATGGCTCGAAACTAGCCAAAAGCAACTCAAGAGCATCAATTAATGCCATAGGAAACAAACCCAAATGATAAAAGATCAAATCTTTAATGAATTACTCAAGTTAACCAAAAAAGTTAAACCCGGTCTCGCACCTTAGAACCCGACAAAACTCACAAGTTTCGATAATCCATTCGAACACGAGTCCAACCATACTAATTTCTTTCAAATCGAACTCCGAATTGACGTTCAAAACTCAATTAATCACTTTTAGAAATATTTAGACAAAACCCCCCAATTTCTCTTTGAAATTATCAATCAAATGCCAAAATCATAGATGAAAATCATGGAATATAATTAAATTCGGATAGAAAATAATTACCCCAATTCATGTGGTGAAAAGCGCCTCCAAAATTGTCCAAATCCGAGCTCCCCAACTCAAAATGTGATGAGATGACTCAAAGTCCGAAAATAGAGTACTTATAATCACTGAACATCAATATCCACCGCGATCGCGGGAATTCCTTTGCGATCGCGAAGAACAAATGCTACTGCCACCAAAATGCTCTGCGCGTTTGCGATACTGGCCACGCGTACTCGATGGCCACAGACACAAAGCTACATGAATGCGATCGGGCTTATGCGAACGCGATTAAGGATTCTCCAGTTTCCAACTCCCCCTCAACACTATGCGACTGCAATGCCCCATGAGCGAACACGAACTGTAACCAATCAAAAACTTTGCGAACGCGTACCATCTGTCGCGTCCGCGATGAACAAACCACAAGAGGACCAAAACACACTTCGCGATCGCGAAGAACACCAGAGGCACCAGAAAACCAGCAATGCAACTGACTCCGAAAAGGTCGAAAACCACCCGAAACTCACCCGAGCCGCTCGGGACTCCGTCCGAACATACCAACAAGTTCTAAAATACAACACGAACCTATACGAAGCCTCAAATCACACATAACAACATCAAAACCACGAATTGTACCTCAAATCAAACTTAATGAACTTTTAAACTTTCAACTTTCAAAACTCGTCGCTAACCATATCGAATTAACTCGGGATGACCTCAAATTTTGCAGATAAGTTCCAAGTGACAAAACAAACTTATTCCCCGAACAATAATCTGAACCCAATATCATCAAAGTCAATTTCCAGTCAAACTTATGAACATTCTAAACCTTCAAATTGCTAATTTTTGCCAGTTAGCGCCAAAACCTTCTAGAAACATCCAAATGAAATTTTGGGCATACGCCCAAGTCCAAAATCACAGTCCGGACCTACCAAAACCATAAAAACCCTGATCCGAGGTCAAATACAAAAAAATCAAACTTGATCAACTCTTCTAATTTAAAGCTTCCTAGTTGAGAATCATTCTTTCAAATCAATCCAGAATTGCATGACAACCAAAATCGACGATTCAAATAAGTCATAATACATCTTATGAAGCTAATCAAGACTTCAAATAGCTAAACAGAATGCAAATGCTCAAAATGACCGGCCAGGTCGTTATATTCTCCCCTACTTAAACATACGTTTGTCCTCGAACGTGCCAAGAGCCATTCCAAAGCCATCAAATCACTGTGTAAACTCACCATGCACATACCCGTGGTGATCTCACGTCACCTTAAACCATGAAAACCTAACAACACAACTGAATATCCTTACTTCAACCTTAATCCATAAGCCCATAGAATCAAATTTCTAACATCTGGAATCAATTACAAGACCCGAATCTCATATCCACACACTGTATAAGTTTGCAAGTTGTATCAATCCATAATCATAACCTAAGATGTAATCACATGATATACCACGTAACTCAGATGCTCATAGCAATAACTTCCGGTGACAATAGCTGCTCAATAACAAATCCGGTACCGGTAACAAACCTCATATCAAATAACACCTTGTTCTAAACCTTCGTACACTGACAACGATGAAAGAAACATGCAGAAACTCATAACCATCCATCAAATCAATAAGTCGTGGAGCTCTTTCACCGAACAAGAACCATAGTCTAAATCCTAAGCTGACTAGTGACATTATTCTTCCAAACATACCTTAATCAAATCCGTTAGCACTCATCCCAGATCCAATAACCTTACCTTATCTAGTACAAACTGCTAAACCGACACGCCACACAAATATCATCTATAGCCACATGTCTTGCAATTCGTGTACCAATAAGCAACAACTCAAATGTATCCAAAAATTAAAAGTGAATCAAATGAGAGAGCCGTCCCACAAGCTCAACAGATACCACCACAAGCGCAATGATATGAACCCATCACACATAGTAGAACCAAGACACACGTATCTAACATAAGGGATCATATCTCAATATAACTCCACCGCAGTGAGTGACCCAGTCCAAACACTAGCCACATGAAATACCTCGAGCCATAATGCCTAAAATCAACAAACTTACGCATATCAACAACAAACACACAAAGTGCATGACCATAGCCATGGAGAAACGGGAAACATCACATACCACAAAGAAGAACACCATAACCAAGGCATAATCAACCATTCAACACCCTAAAAACCATCTCGCTCGAATCTGGCCACATGGCTCAAATAGTAACGCATCATGGTGTGCAAATACCCAACAGATCACAGCCCATCGTAGCTTAGAAGAGCAACATATAGAACATATAAGAACACGAACAAGCTCAACTCACACATTCCTCAACAATAGCAGTGTTGAGCCAACAAATCCAACCCAACATAGGATGCACATCCTCGTTAGGCCTACCAATGGGCCCTCAAATCAACTCCGATCATCTACAATTAGATAATAACCTTCCAAAAGTCCACATAACCTAACTGTAACACATACTATCAGTTGTCTAACTCTGGCCATATTTTCCATAGTCCACAACTAAGGGTTAATCCACCTCTGAGACTCCCAGTCTCCAAACCACAAGAATACAAAATCTCCGTACCCGATCCCAACTCGACCACTCAAGTGACTGACACATCCCTCATACACAAGCATCCCACGAGAAATACTTCCATAATTCTTTCATGCCACATCGCAAAATCTGAACATCAATAGTCGATCAACCAGGTGATGACCATAATATCAACCAAGCCTCCACAAATCAAAACATAGTGCGCCTTTTTGAAATACATGCTTTTCTCAGGTATTACCAAATAGTGCCAGCATTCTTCTAGACATCCGAAACTATCCATACTTTCTAGAACTCATGACCTTCCCATTGAAACTGAACTGCAAACTTGCACATGCAAATCTCAATCTCCTACTACACACCTCATCTATCATGCCATCATATAAAAATATGAGAATCCCATTTTCAGCTCTAAATCACAAGTATGATACATACCCCATCATCCAGAAACCTTCCACTTGATCCCATCCAGGAGAAAATCACAGTACGTCATGCCGGTAGAAAATATCCATCTCAAACCGTGGTAGAAATCATCGAGAACTCTTCGAAACCCATTAGCACAAGATCAAGCCATCAGAACCGAATCCATCTAACTCAACCAAGTCACACATGTTTGCTCAACCCAAGAGTATTTCCACAAAACACCAATAAAACCAAACCACACCGAGAGAACCAAAAGAACTGATCATTTCCATTACCATGTTGATCTAAATTGCTACCAAGCTGACCTATTTCTATGAGTTTCTTTTGAATTACCTTCAAGTTAACACTTCTTCTAGACAGAACACTACGACTCTTACGCAAATCTCATCACAAGAGATCCTAGCATAAAACCATATTGTCTTAAGGCCCATAAGCCGCTGTATACCCTCTTAAGCCCCCAATAGTACTGCAACCAAAATGATCACCCTGAAGAGACCTTCTGCGAACCTGAAATTATTCCCTTAACCTCTCTGATAATGAAACTTAGAACCTCTAATGATACAGATATACCGCAAGTCTTGACACCTTTCAATGCAAATCTCAGATATAACTATCCGACCATCTGAACATATCCTGCAGTCACATCATACTTATTATATAACTATCCGACCACTCACCGAGCCATAAATCCCACTCCTAGGGACACTACCGGATATATAAGACCAAACGTACATGTTCTCACAACTAAAACCACCAAGCCCGAGCTGCGGTCAAAACCCGGGCTCAAGTCCTCCAGACTGGCCTATCACCAAAATATAGAAAATACATCTCGCACCCCATCCAAGGAATTACAAGCCGTCAATGCACAACTGATACCGAGCGCTCACATAATATACGAGTAAGGAAAAGGAATTCAAAGAGATACACTTTAAGCTGAATCAATGCCACACGATAAGGAAAGAAAGATGAGAAGTTTATTCTAGATGCCCTGTAGCCTATACATATGGACGTCATCATACTAATCTATAAGACTCTACTAGACACTTGCTCATGACTCGTAGAACCTATGAACCTAGAGCTCTGATACCAAATTGTCACGACCTAAAATCCATCGAGTCGTGATGGCACCAAACCCAACCCGCTAGGTAAGCCAATTAACAGTCAACACAACTCAAATGAGAATAATAAGAGTAAATAAGGAAAATTACTAAATTTCTGTACAAACTCCCACGGATTGGTAATACAAATCATGAGCTTTAAGACTTAAAATTTACAAAAGCTAGTACAAAATAAATACATCACCTGTTCGAAATATATATAGAAAATTTGCAAATCTAGAGCTACCAAGAACAAGTGGCAGCTACATCTGGAAAGCAAGTACATCTTCAATGCCAGCTCCCGCCATGCACAATAGCATCAGCTCCAAGATCTGCACGCGAGGTGCAGAAGTGTAGTATGAGTACATCCGATCCCATGTACTCAATAAATAACAAACCTAACCTTAGGTTGAAAGCAGTAGCCAGTTCGAAAAATAGTAGGAGTCCAACATCAATAACAAATAATAGTTCAAAATAGTATAGTGAAGACAATAAAGGTATAATACTCAGGAGATGAAATGCCAGCTCGTTCACAGATACAAAAAAGTAGACATGCTTTTCAAATATAACAGTCCCAATCTAAATCTTACCACTGAAATCTATTAAACATGAGTTTATCAAAAGAACTGTGTTCTTCCTAATTTACAACTTCAGATAAGACTTTTATTTACCAACTAGCATGAAGAAAAATGCATCTCTATGCCTATATGTCAAATAACTCAATTCACAGTGAACTCATTGAGTACACACAATCTTAGCACACTCTAGGTGCCTGGCTCAAATTCCAAAACAATATCGCCGTGGATCCATCAAAATGATCACACCTAGCACTGTACTAGTGCCTGGAAAAATTGCACATTATCGAGCATATGTATATAACATTGTGCCTACGCCCAGTGCTGGCATGTCAGACTCCAGAGGGGCAGATCCTACCCAAGCGCTAATCATAATTACGTAGCCCAATGGTGGGGCCTAGTGCATGCATAGCTTCAAAGCAGTATAAACATTGCGGTATGTAACCCGATCCAAATATCCATATCAATACAGCTCTATGGAACACATATGTCAACAATCCGCTCAAGTCTCAATATGCAAATATTTCACAGAAACACAAATCAATTATATAACACGAAATAACACAATACATCTCAAATATAGTTCAAAGTCGTGTCACGTACAAGGACACTAATAACTTGTGAGACAACATATCAGAAGTGCACAGAGACCT
Organism: Nicotiana obtusifolia; assembly: GCA_002018475.1. NCBI lineage: Eukaryota > Viridiplantae > Streptophyta > Magnoliopsida > Solanales > Solanaceae > Nicotiana > Nicotiana obtusifolia. The sequence goes on from MCJB01046236.1 coordinate 14,587, forward strand.
TGATATAACATACATATGTAACTATCATTACTTTACAATATGACTACGGCTAAGGCAAATATCTCAACAAGGCTAAAATAGCCTTATCATCTCTAAAATAATTGAACAGGTAGCCTAGGCATGATTTCTAGCATGAATAATATTTTACGTAGTTACATAAATGGAGAAAAACATGATATCAAAGAAGCATGATAGCAAAACAAGGCATATAATAGCCTTAGAACTACCCGTATCATGCATACCTTGGTGCACGTACCCGCGCCCGTCACCGAGCACATTCGTCACCCCCAACCCATTTCAATCATCATAGTTCTCAGGGATATTTACCCTCAAATCCAAGTTTAGCTTTGTTACTTACCTCAAGTAAGCCAAATTAAATACCGAGCAAGCCAACCGATACCTTAAAACGCCATCTTGCACAAATCAATCTCCGAACGGCTCGAAATTAGCTAAAAGCAACCCAAGAACATCAATTAATGCCATAAGAAACAAACCCAAATGATAAAGATTGAATATTTAATCAATAAGTCAACCAAAAAGTCAAACCCGGGCCCGCATATTGGAACCCGACAAAACTTACAAATTCCGACAATCCATTTGAATACTCCAACCATACTAATTTTATTCAAATCACTTTAGGAAAATTTAGACAAAAATTCCCAATTTCTCTTTTGAAATCATCAATCAAATGACAAAATCGAAGATGGAAATCATGGAATATAATTAAAATTGAGTAGAAAATACTTACCCCAATTCATGTGGTGATCACCTCCAAAATCGTCCAAATCCAAGCTCCCTAACTCAAAATATGATGAAATGACTCACAGTCCAAAAATAGAGTACATATAATCACTGAACAACAGTACCCATTGCGATCGCGGGAATTCCTCCGTGATCGCGTAGAACAAACGCTACTACCGCCAAAATGCTCTACGCGTTTGCGATATTGGCCATGCGAACACTATGACCACAGAAGCCAAAGCTACGCGAACTCGTCGGGTCTTACGTGAATGCGATTAAGAATTCTCCAGCTCCCAACTCGAACGCGAACTGTAATCAATCTAAAGCACCACGAACGCGTACCATCTATCTCGTCTGCGATAAGAGGACCAAAAAATACTTCGCGATCACGAATAGACCTTTGTGATCGCAAAGAACACCATAGGAACCAGATAACAACAGAAAACAAGCAATGCAGCCAACTTCGAAAAGGTCAGAAATCACCCCAAAACTCACCCGAGTCCCTTGAAACTCCGTCTGAACATACCAACAAGTTCCAAAACACAACATAAACCTACTCGAGACCTTAAATCACAAATAACAACATCAAAACCACGAATAGCAACTCAAATTAAACATAATGAACTTTTGCACTTTCAACTTCCAAAACTCATGCCGAACCATATCAAATCAACTCGAAATGACCTCAAATTTTGCACACAAGTTTCAATTGACATAGCAAACCTATTCCAATTTTCGAAACAACAATCCGAACTTGATATCATCAAAGTCAATTTCGATCAAACTTATGAACATTCAAAACTTTCAAATTGCTAACTTTTGCCAATTAGCGCCAAAACCTTCTAGAAACATCCAAATAAAATTCTGGAAATACGCCCAAGTCCAAAATTACCTTCCAGACCTACCAGAACCAATAAAACCCTAATCCGAGGTCAAATATATAAAAGTCTAACTTGATCAACTCTTCCAACTTAAAGCTTCCTAGTTGAGAATCATTCTTCCAAATAAATCTCGAATCACCTGAAAACCAAAACCGATGATTCACATAAGTCATAATATATCGTATGAAGCTACTCAAGACTCAAACAACTGAACGGAATACAAATTCCCAAAACGATTGGGCGGGTCGTTATAATTACTGAAAGTATTGGAAACGCCTTGCCACGCCCGCTCCACCATGCTAAAAGTTATTCTTTGCCTTCTTAGTCTTTAATAGATTCCAATCCATGATTAAGATAAGAATCAAGTTCACACTAATTGTGGAATCAAGACCTATTAAATCCTCCATACCTTCCCACACATCTTCTACTCTAGCCTTAGATGTAGGAGCATTTACACTATTTGAAGTTGCCATAGTTTTATAACTATCAAATACTGCTCTAGCATAAATATATATATACTAGCTTGGTAGTCTTCGAGAGTTGGCTTTTCATTTTCTTTAATTTTTAAATTCTCATAAATTTTACGTACAAGTCCCTTTGCACCTCTTAATTTTAAAGATGTGTTAATCATAATAGAAATTAAGTAAACTTAGGGAATAGAAAAAATATATTTTTTAAATTTCGTACAAGTGATGTTTTCATACGTTCAGCTTTAGCCTTACCCCTTACAGGAGGTATATGGGAGGCTCCAGACCGAGATTGACTCTGAGTTGGAGCTTGTGTTGCTAGACTAGTGGGTGTTTCATCTAATTGTTCTTCCTTATTAAAATTAATATCAATGTCAAATTATCTTTTTAAAAGTTTCATGATCTAGTTGTTCTCCCAGATTAATATCATAAAATACGGGGGGTTAGGTAAAGGAAGTTTCATCACATGAGTCATTTCATCTATATATTTTTTAACTCTAGGAGAAGGATTATGATTACTAAAACTAGCATCCTTATTACTTTCTTTAAATGAGTTGGTTATGCAAAATACTTTTTAGGAGCCATAATTTAAATACGAAAATAAATACGAAAAGTTAACACAAAAATTAAACTCGAAAATAAAACACTTAAAGTAAACACAAAAATTAAGCACTAAAATTATACACAAAAATTAAATATAAAAATTAAGAGATTTTTTTTTTTAGCAAATAGACCTCTAGGTTGATTTCCTAGAGGTTATATATAAATAAATAAACAAACTTACAAATTGTCAATAAGTATCTAAAAAGTGAAAAACCAAACTAGTTCTAGATCTACTACTATATGAAACTATCTATTACAACTCTTATCGCAATCAACTTTCCAACTGAGAAGACTTGCGTATTCACCCACCACTTGCAAAACGTCATTGTAGCACCTCTATCGCTCTCACAAGGCGCCAAGTTTTGCGTCATGGTAACCGTGAATCTTCATCTTCCTTCACATTGTAGGTTGGTTATGTACCATTGATTGTTGTAATGATCTACAGTAACTTCATCATTCTAGTATGCTGTCATTCGATCTTCTGCTTATCCTCTCGACCATCTGCTATGATGATATGGCTCCTCAAACTAGCTTACACCAGTGTATCGCTCGATTGCAAATCAAAGATACGACTCTAATCTTCTGCTTTAGTCCAGTCTCTTCTTATGTAACAATGTCGAACATTATACTCTCCATACAATCTTGAAACACCTCCAGATTGAGCATGAAATATGCTAATACCACTGGATAATATTTCAAAATCATATAGATTGTGATGCACCTCTTCTGCCAATGTTTATGTGTTTGATATTCTACCCACATCGATCTTGGTAAATTGTCTTCTGTATTACTTCGATCCAGAACCAACAGTGATGACCTCAAATTAGTGTGAGTACATAACTGACAGAAATAACCGTAAGTTTGTTCCTCTCTCTTCCTTTCCTGGAATCTACTGCTTATTGATACCAATACCTCGCATATGCTGGTGTTGTTCTTCACTAAACTGATGTCTATCCTTCGATTTATTAAATACCTGCGTATCTGATACTGTCCATACAACATTATCACACCTCCATATTGAGCATGGGAACATGCTAATACCACTGGATAGTGCTCAAATACTGCATGAATTTCTCTGCAGGTATTCCACTGATCCTCTGCTTGTTGGTACTGCATTCGATTGGTTTGATCAATATGAATTTGATCGAATATTGAATTGATCTTAATTGACTCTAATATACTAATGTGGCTTCGAGATTTTGTCTTCAAATGGCTGATATTGAAAAGGTCTTTCATAACAGCAGTGACTTCAATTACATCAGTACAAAAATAATGACTTCCAATTCTCTGCAATGTTATAGTTTTATGATTTCGAACTATCCAATCTTCCTTAAGGTCACCTAGATTTACATTAAGAATCGTCCACTTTCTTATATCAGATACAAGAATCAAAGTATCCAACCCTCGATATAGATCTATCAGTTTCCTCTTCTGATGTCGATCACACTTTATATCAGCATTGATTATGCTTGTTGTTTGCTCCAATTTGCTCTTTATGTGACAGTGATTGATCTTATACTCTCCATACAATATTATCACACTTCCAGACTGAGCATGATACCATGCTAATACCACTGAATAGTATTCTAATATCGCATAGGTAGTACTGTTCAATCTTGATATCCTGATATCAATTTTACTCAATATGTCTCGAAATAACTGTCTTCGACTACTTTCGAATATTATCTTCGATTGCTTACCCTCAATAATTTGGAATCGATGTTGCTCTAAATTCTTCCAACCTTCTATGTTACTTTCGACTAACCAACATATGAAGCTTGTCATCTTAGCCTCGTCTTGAATTACTGTCTTCTCTCGATAAAAATTAAGAGATTGAACGAGTGCACCGTGATTAAATATTAAAATTCAAGAAATTGCCCAAAAAATTATTCCAAATACTTGAAGAATTAATTTGAAGCTTGAAGCTTGCTTCAAAGATTTGCCCAGATACTTGAACCGTTGTTGATTATTGAGAGAAGAATACAGATAGAATGTAAGATACTTGAGAGAGAATGATAGATTTTTGTAGGAAAAAATAAAGAAGGATGGGGGTATTTATTGTTTAAAATAGGGACAGAGTATAATTTAACACACTTAGGGGGTTAAATTAAATGTTTGGAGGGGGGGGGGGG
>MCJB01046236.1:19468-101620 GCA_002018475.1 Nicotiana obtusifolia
GGGGGGGGGGGGGAAGATAGGGGCCTTTTTTAGCCATTTATTGCCGTTGCCAACAGGTATTTTTGAAAAAATAATGGTTGACCAATGATTTCTTTTAAAAAAATATTAGCGGGTTGTCGCGCCGGGCCGAGCCCTTTATAGGCAGGTCCACCGAGATAAAATGGGCACCCTGTCCCATCCCATGTCCTTTTAGTATAAAATCCATCCCTTTAATTTTTGTGGGCCGGGCCGGGACTGGGCCGGGATCGGGATGGGCCGAGCTGTCTCGTTAGACAGCTCTACTTTTAAGTAATTTTTTGTTTTTGATGAATTGAAAAACTTTAATTTTTTTGTGTTTGTTGATAAGTTAAAAAACTTTTCCAAAATAAGTTTTTTCAAGTTTTAGGTTAACTCAAGATATTAATTTACCATGATTATTATGTATAGATACATATCATACATTTATTAATTTAATATATATTGAATGTAAATGTGTGTTTTCATCTTCGTACTTATGAATAAGTTTTTACCAATTATATATACATTTATTTTAAGCATCCTTGTGAAAGATCTAATATCTTCAATAAAATCTTATAAAGCTTATAGACTATAAGTATGTGAAACACATAGATAGTTCTTACCACTTAGAACTTGTTGTAGCAAAAATAAATAATTTTAAAATCAAAAAAAATATTTGAAATTCAATGCTTGGAGCTTAGTTTAAAATTCATACAAAGATAAGGAATTATTTTCTATTAAAACAAAATTTAACTTCTTATTTCTTGGAGTCAACCAGTTTGTTAGTGATCAACTTTTAACACAGTATTTCCGTGAGGACATTCCAACCATATTAGGCATTCAGTATATTTTAAGGTGAAGGCAAAGTATAGAGACCCCAATTAGAGAGAGAGAGAGAGTCTGGCGACGGAAGGCGATTAGAGAGAGAAACCCACGAGCTCCTCTAATGGCGACGCCGGCCGGCACGTCACCGGCTGGCGAACCTCTCCTCACCCCCTCTCAACTCTCCACCATAACTCCCAACAACTCTCACATCCTAAAACCCGCTACACTTAACTCCACAACACATGCAAACCCTAGTTCGAGCTCAATCACACCAATTCCTTTCAAGAAAGCAACTTTCTTGCATGGACAACCCATCGTCAAATTCACAGAAGCAGAAGTGAGCCGCATGAACTTAATTGAGAGGCTACAATATGCGGTCCTAGGCAAATTTTCATATGTTTGGCCAGACATCCAAGAACTGAGAAGAATCATTCCAGTCCAGTGCAGAATCAAAGGTGAATGCAATATAGGTTTCTTTCGTGATAAGCATGTTCTAATTAGATTAGCCTTGTGAGAAGATTTTATCAAGATTACATCGAAAAGCACTTACTATCTCAAAGCTAAAGATGGCTATGAGTATCAAATGCATCAATTAACATATGACGCTAAATTTAAGCTTGGGGAAGAAACCCCAATGGCAATGGCATAGATATATTTCCTACACCTACTGCCCACTTATTTTGTAAAAGAATGTTTGTTCTCTCTTGCGTCGGCAGTGGATAAACCACTGCACCTTGACATGGAAACTATTAACAAAACAAGGCCTAGCTGTGCTAGAGTAAAGGTTTTGGTTGACTTGTTAGCTGAATTACCAAAGAAAGTCAGCATGGATATTGAAAATGAGGCAACAGGAGAAATCAAAACAGAGTGGGTCAAAATTCAGTATGATTACATTCCCAAGTATTGCAAGCAGTGCAGACTACAAGGACATGATGTAGATGAATGCTGGAATTTGCATCCAGAACTGCTACATACAGAATCAGCTGAACAGCAAGAAGCTAGAAGCAAAAGAGAGAAAAGTAAGAAGCAAAAGGGAAAGGAGAATACACTCCTGATGATCCTATCAAGCAGCAAAATTGTTGGCAATGCATGCTCCCAATGGAAGGACGTTAAGGACAACAGAATGCAAAAACAAGCAAAGCTCAAAGATAAACAAGTTGAAGTTGGACAAGAATTGATACCAGCTAACATGATCACTCAGCAACTCCAAACTTCCAATATATTTGCTATGTTGGAATTGGAAAACAACAATGCCAATACAGACAGTCAAAGGGAGCTGATTGCAGAAGTCTTTGGTAAAAAAACTCTCCTACATACACAAGCACAACAACACACCTGGAACTAGTTGAAGAACCTACCTGCTCTGCAGCAACTGTCACCACTCCAAACACATCAACAGACAAAATCTCAAAAGGAAGTGCCAATAAGCAAATAGCAAGAGTAGAGAAGCTGATGCACACCTCAGAACAATTGCCGAGCCCCAAAATTGATGAAAGGAACAACAAGGAAAGAGATGTAGAGAAAGAAACTTAATCACAATCAAAGAAAAAAAAAGGCACCACAAAAGACTCCACTCACTAGTGGGTGCAAAAAGCTTCTATACAAATGAGGTCACAACCAACCCCTCTCATCAGGATCCACAAGATACCCTGGTAGAAAGAACAATGACCAAGAAAATAAAGAAAAAAGCAACAAAAACAAAATCAGGAAAGATGCTTGAAAGACCACAAGGAAGTCCAGGAAGACTTTGGGCCGATCAAATTGAAGAGGATTCAGAGGAAGGTGAAATTCCACAAGAAATGCAAAGTCAGGGGGAAGCAATTGATGAGGAAATAGAGGAGGATGATCAAAGTGAACATGATCCTACCAATAACACTGCCACAGCCATAAAAACCAACAGCAGAGATAAAAACAATCAACTACTATTGACATCAGCTAAGGACATACATCAGCTAAGGACATACAACAGCCAAGGACAAAACCAGCACTGTAGCTCATGTAGCAGAAGCCAATGAGACAGCAAAGGCATATTTACAAGAGAAAGTAGACACAGATCAAAAAAAGAAGCAAGCTCAAGAAAAAGACTTAACTTCACCATGCTCCAAGGAAGAAAAGCAAACAACAGTAGTCAAAGTAAAGAATCTCAGCATCACAGCAGCTGCAAGAGATGAAACAAATCATCATGAGCATTCAGGCAGAGACCTAGATGAGGAAACAACTGATCAGATTTTCCTAAAGGTTGCCAAACAAGGAGACCTCTCCCCAACACAGATAGCAAAGATCAAATCAGCAACTAAAAGCAGGAAAAAGCAAAGCAAAGAACACAGCAATCCCTCTACAACAGGGGTACAAACAAGAAGAGCTCTATCACTCCCCAACAATCAATAATGAATGCAATCATATGGAATATAAGGTCTGTGAATACAATAAAAGCTTTTGAAAGGCTCATCACACTCCACAAAAAGCATCACTTTGATTTCATTGGCATACAAGAACCAATGCAACAAGCAAGAAAAATAGAGAGATACAGAAGAAAGATTGGCCTACCTCAAGCTGTGGTCAATGTTTCTAATAAAATCTGGGCATTTATAGAAGACACATATGAAGTCACAGTACTATATGACATGGTACATCAGCTAACTTTGAGGCTACTTCACACAGAAACTCAAGTGGAATTCATCCTCACACTAGTATATGCTAAGTGTACTCAAACTGAGAGAATAGAACTGTGGGATTCTTTATATGACATTGCACAGGACATGACAGTTCCATGGCTGGTAGGGGGTGATTTCAATGTCATATGGGATGAAGAAGAGAAATTTGGAGGCCTCCTAGTGCCAATCAATGAAGTGGATGATTTCAGACACTGCATCAATACTTGCAACTTAACTAACCTTGGGTTCAAAGGCAGCATTTTCACATGGTGGAATGGCAGAGCAGAGGAAGACTACATCTTCAAAAGATTAGATAGATACCTTGCCAACATAGAATTCCAGCAAGTTTTCCTAAGGCTAGAAGTCATTCATCTGTCCAAGATAGGCTCAGATCACAGCCCCCTCCTTTTAAAGTGTGATAAGAAAGCAATACCTATCAAGAAGCCATTCAAATTTCTCAATCTCTGGACCAAACATGAATCATTCAAATCAGTAGTGAGAGAAAACTTGCAAGCAGACTTCTATGGTGACCCCTTCATCCTCTTTAATCACAAGCTCAAAAAGCTCCAAAAAGCTCTATCACTGTGGAGCAGAACAACTTTTGGAGACATATTCCAAAATATTGCAAGCATGGAAGAGGTTGTTCTGGTTCATGAAAAGCAATTTGAGGAAAGAACAACATAACAAAACTGAGAAAGACTAAAAAAGGTCCAAGCTCTGCTAATTTCGCACCTAGCAATAGAGGAAGAGTTCTGGAGACAAAACGCAGGCATGGCATGGTTCAAGGATAGAGACAGAAACACCAAATTCTTCCATTCCCAAGTAAATGGTAGAAGAAAAAGGCTCCAACTAAGGAGAATCCAAAATAACACAGGTAGTTGGATTGAGGAACAATCGCAAATTACAACTGAAGCAGTCAATTTTTATACAGAACAATTCACAGAGAATGCAACACCAACCAACTTCAGCATACTTGATAACTTCCCTCAAATGATAAGCATGGAGCAAAACTCAAAATTAATCAGGCAGCCTACAAAAGAAGAAACCAAGCAAGCTGTCTTCAGCCTAAATGGTAACAGTGCAGGGGGACCAGATGGCTTCACAGGTGCCTTCTATCAAACATGCTAGGACATAATAGGAGAAGACATACACAATATGACCATGGTTTTCTTCTCAGGGAAACAGCTACCAAAATGTGTTACACATACAAACCTGGTACTGCTGCCCAAAAAGAAAGAAGTGACAACATTCTCAGACATGAGGCCTATTAGCTTAAGCAATTTTGTTAAAAAAATCTTTTCAAGAATCATTCATGAAAGATTGGTGGAGTTGCTTCCTAACCTAATTTCCCAAGAACAAGCTGGCTTTGTTAAAGGCAGGACCATTGCTGAAAATGTCCTCCTAACTCAAGAAATCATCACAGACATCAAACTCAGAACAAAAGCTTGACCAAATGTGGTAATCAAGCTTGACATGACAAAAGCTTTTGACAGACTATCCTGGCTATTCTTGACAAACACCATGAGAAAAAATGGGGTTCTGTGAGACCTTTATTGGCATGGTCTTTGGCATCATTGGCAAAAACTGGTACTTAGTTCTCATAAATGGTCAACCACATGATTTCTTCAAATCATTAAGAGGAGTCAAGCAATGAGATCCACTATCACTTGCACTATTTATTCTTGCTGCTGAAGCCCTCTCAAGAGGTCTAAATGCCCTGCATCTAAACCTACATTTCTGTGGCTATGGACTACCCAAATGGAGCCCAAAGATAAACCACCTAGCATATGCAGATGACACTATCATTTTCACTTCATTTGATACCACCTCCATACAACTAATCATGGAGAGTTTAACTGCATATGAGACAACATCAGGGCAGAAGATCAACAAAAGCAAATCTGCAGTGTATCTGCATCATTCAGTCAACCTTGAGGTGGTTACAAAAGTGGAGAGCATCACAGGTATAAAAAAGCAGGACTTCCCCTTCACATACCTAGGATGCCCCATTTTCTACTCCAGAAGGAAGATGTCACACTATCAAGAACTTATCAACAAGGTCTTAAACAAGCTGCATTCCTGGAAAGGAAAACTACTCTCCGTGAGAGGCAGGGCAGTTCTAATCTCACATATCCTCCAAAGCATGCCTATATACCTTCTGTCTGCTGTCAACCCCCCCCTAAAAATGTCATCAATAAACTACACAAGCTCTTTGCACAATTCTTCTGGAGCAATACTGTAGGAGGTAAGAGCAGACACTGGGCTTCCTGGAATACACTATGTATGCCATGTGATGAGGGTGGAGCAGGCTTCAAATCCTTGCATGATGTGTCAAAAGCTTTGTTCTGCAAGCTGTGGTGGAACTTCAGAACTAAGCCAAGTCTCTGGAGTGCTTTCATGAGTCAAAAATACTACAAGAAGTTAAATGCAATCATAGTTCCATGGAAAAAAGGATCACACATATGGAGGAAAATGCTTGAATGTAGAGACATCATTGAGCACCAAATCATTTGGCATCCAAAAATGGGTTCCTCACTTTTTTGGTTTGATAATTGGACAGGATTTTGAGCACTGTACTTCACTGTGCCAAATGAATTCCCAATTGATAAAACCATACATAATGTGTATGATGTACTGCAGAATGATGGACATTGGAATCTGGAAAAAATCTCAGAAATCCTGCCCCAAGAATTAGCACTGCACATAGCAGGAGATGTCAAGCCACCAAATAAGGAAGACAACATAGATGTGCCATATTGGATGCTAGAACCTCAAGGCCATTTTAGTGTCAAAACTGCTTGGGAGTATCTTAGAAAGAGGGATGAACCCAAAAGAGCATTCAAAATGATTTGGGTACAAGGGCTGCCATTTACGATTGCATTCTTCATGTGGAATGTATGGAAGGCTAAACTGCCTTTAGATGACTTCATGAAGAGATTGGGATATCAAATGCCATCAAAATGTTGGTGCTGCACAGAACCAAAGGAAAAAACTATGGTGCACCTCTTCTACACATCCAACACTGCAACCAAAGTTTGGCAATACTTCCTCTCAAGAGCAGGAATAAAATGGGAAGGCTTATCCTTTCACCAAGCAATAATAAAATGCTGGATAGCACAAGAAGTTCCCAGGCTTAAACCAGTTTTACAAGCTATCCTATCATGCATTGTATGGGAACTCTGGAAAGGAAGAAACAGCTGCAAGTATGGAGAACAAGTTACTACCAGCATAGTCATCTATTAGATCTCCACAGCACTACAGGCATTGGTCCAAACTAGAAAGCCATGAATCAAGGCTCCTCACAAATGGCAAGACCTTCTGCACATGATGGAAAATTACATTCCAAGAGTAAAATACGATAAAGTAATATGGGAATTCCCAATAGCAGGATGGATTAAGGTCAACACTGATGGAGCATCCAAAGGGAATCCAGGAAGAAGCTCAATAGGTTTTTGTTTGAGAGATGAAGCAGGGGAGATCATATATGCACTTGGAAAAGAAACACCAGAAGGAACACACACAATAGCAGAAGCAACAGCCATAGTAGAGGCACTGAGATTTTGCAGATCACACAACTATTCCCACATCTGGTTCCAAACATATTCAATGCTGTTGAAGAACACAATCAATGAAACATGGAAACCACCTTGGTGCATAATTGAGCAGGTAGAGGAGGTGCTGCAAATAAAAGAAGCCCTCACACTCAAGGTGACACACATATACAGGGAAGGAAACAAGTTAGCTGACCACCTAGCAAACTATGCACTTGAAATTGGAAGAATTGAATGTCATAATTTCTGGCAGCTAGATGTACAAGGTCGAAAGATACTAAATGAAGATAAACTACAATGCCCATACATAAGAGCAAAGGTAGCAAAGTAGTAAAGGAAAAATCAGGACAGTGGCCACTGCAAAGAAACAACAGTCTAGGATCAAACAATTTTCTAATAACATGCATTTTATTTCTGCAGGCACATGGGAGGAACAAAGCAATGGCACCAACAAAAAGCACAAGAGGGATCAGGGGAGACTGGGACAGAGACTCTATACTAATAGGCTGCTCTCTCTTGCAGGAAACACTAGCCAGTTTTTCTTGGTCCAGAAGAACACCAACACACAAGGCGTATATCACACAAGCATCCAGGAAGCACCCCAAACTTTCAACTCTACCCCAACATGATCATAGCAGAAACACAGCAACAGAAAAGACTCCCTCAAAGACAACACTCCTGGGGTCAAGCCACACAAGGCAGCATCAACAACATAGGCCAATATCCATCATGATGCACTTCAGGAACCAGTCTATCACTTCAGAAGTCATGAGAAGCATCTATTACTGCCATGGCATTTTGTCTGAGCAACAAGCACCTTTTACAACATCAGCAACACTTTCAGCTAACAAACCACCTCAAACTAAAATAACAAAGAGGATCATATTAACAATATCACTGCCAGCAACACAAAAATCTTAGAAACAAATACCTCACCTCTCACATGCAGCAAATAAGACAAACTCAAAAAACACAACAATCCCAGCAGCAACAAGACACCAATGAACTCAACAACTGCCACATCACAGAAAAAACCATGACAAGGCCCAGGTTATTGCTGAAATTGCAAGGTGTGGTATCAGCACCAAGAGTGCTTAATCTCTTGCAATTACAGCAATCATCATGGACCCTCTCTGTCAAAACACACCACTGGACCTCAAAAAATCTCTCAATATACAGAAACAACAATGAGAACAATCAACAGCACTCACATGTCACAAAGATATAGCCAATAAGCAATCCACAAAAGCAACATCCTGAATCCTACTTCAAAGACCACACAATCATAAAGCAGTAAAACAACAGAAACACAAGCAAAAGTTACTCCACTGTCTCATTCACTACAAATTGCTTGACAAGGTCCAGTCATTGCTGCAGTTGCAAGGTGTGGTATTAGCACCTCTTGTGCTCAATCTCTTGCCACTATAGCAATCATCTTGGACACCCCTAGTCACACCGCAACACTGGACACCATCTGGGACACCCCTAGCCACGCTACAACAGAGAACACTAGACTCCAATCAGCAACAGAACAGCAACATGCCAAGCCAACATACATCACAGGATATAAGAGCAACAACAAAATACTACCAGAAGCACCAGTCATAGAGAAACAACAAAAAAAACAAGCAGTAATCTCAAGGCAGAAATAGAGAAAGCAGCATCCCACAAAGGAACAACATCCCATTGCAACAACTCCAGCAAACAAGCAACAGAAGCACTCGACTTGATCACCTACCAGCAAAAACAAACCTTTCGCTCCAATTGGAATAGCCATCTTCAACATGCCTTTTCCTTACAAAGAGAAAGCAAAATTAAAGACAGCTCGCACTCTTTTGCTACTCCTTTGAGAACTCTAGAAACCACTTTTGCACACCAGATGTACATACAAAGGATCACATCCCGGAATCAACTATTAGAAGCAGAAACATATGTACATTTTTGTATAGTTGAACTAGATCAATCACACTACGTTTTTGTAAATGTGATTGTCTATCAATATAAAATAAACAATCGCCACATCACCATAGGTCTAACAATCCATCAAACTTTAGACATATTTAGTTATCACTTTTTGATAACTAAGTGTACATTTACTCTACGGTAATGATAGAACTTAGAGGAAGAGTAACGATAGAACTTGGAGGAATATGGCCAAGCAGGAAATTCTAGTTTTTGGACAACATTTGAATATTAGGGTTTCTACATGTATACATGCCTAGATTGATGGTTCCTGCCACTGACATTGACATGATCTTGTGGTACATATCATCAAATTCTCTTCCAGTGGTTTCAGCATGTTTACATGCTCATTCTAGTGAGGGTTTGGTAGTATATGGAGCTTTTAATGCACACAGATAGCTCATGAAGTACATTGTGCTAGATAGGGCTATCTTTGCTTTCTTTAGTCCTATGCACATGACTATTTCTGTATTAGTAATAAAGTATTATAGGATGATGAAGAAGACCTTAGACACTCGTTTGATTGATCTGAGGTATTAATGGATCTCACACAGCGTATGCAAGATCACATGGATAGTCTTCATTCAGATTGGTGTACGAACATTCACATTTGACTTGACTTTTGATTGTGAAACTTTGACTCCTGGTGAGAGCTTTAGAGGTATTATTGGAGACTTCCCTTGTCTTGTGAATGCACTGGCACTAAATCATACATAGATCAGTCTATTTCCTTGGAGATAGTTGTTAGCTTATTTCATTTTATTTTCCCTAGTTAGCTTATTACTTTGAATCTAGCTCAAGTTATAATCTTTATCAAATTGTAAAAATATTATATTTGGTGTTTGGAGTGTGTGCGTGCGTGCGCATATATATATATATATATATATATATATTGTTTACCCTTAAAATCGGATAACAATTGAATTTGTTCGTAGGGTTAAGGACTTGTAAATTAGCTTGATACTAAATGAAAGCAAGTCTTAAGTATTTAGAATATGATAGAGAGATAGAGCGATCAAACCGTAAGTTGACGATAAATCGTAAGCAGTGAAATAGTTCTTTAGCTGACAATAATTGAGAGCTTAATTCTGATGAATAATACAAATAATCAGCAATGATCAAGTAAAGTGTTTTGTTTTATCAGAGGAAAACTTATCCGGAAAAAACTCCTTTAGCAAAGGATTTCTTCCTTGCTTATAAGCAGATCCCTTTTACATGGGTAAGTGTAAAAGTCACAGTATCCCTCCTACATGGGTAAGTGTAAAAGTTACAATAAAGGCAGGGAACTGATTACAAGGAAAATCCCACTAATTACGAGATTTAATACATTTAATATTCTTAAATGACAGTACAACGGTCGCAATGGATAAGGTAGTAAGTTTGGCGAAACATCTGTTGGAAGGCGAAATATATGAGCCGGGGTCGATCCTCGATCATGCGACATTTTTCGACCGACCGGATTAACCATCCCATCTCGGTAGCTCCGTCCTGCGTATCCGGCTTCGTGATCCCGGTTCGAAGAGCCAACTCCGTATTACCTTTGACCCGCCTTCATCCAATGGTATTCGATCCGGCTTCACTCGATTATATCCGACCCAATACATACACACACACACACACACACACACACATATATATATATATATATATATATATATAGCGGCACCTTTCCTATTGGTATATTTGATTTTAAAAAAGGGTTTGTTAGAGTTCTTCCATAAATTTGTGAGTTGATAAATTTTTTTTTAAATTTTTAACAATTCTTTTGGACTATCAATATAATTTAATATGTTATTGCAGATTGTTCTCTTATTATGTGTAGTTACCTAAAGTTATTTTTTAGATTACCTGATAGTATAAATATTTTCTTGTACTATCGGCTAATGCAGGTTAAAAACTTTTATAATTATCCTTTAATTACCTACCGATACTAACACTAGGTATATTGTCGTCCAATCGTCCCCTCCCCTCCCAACCCACCCCACCCCACAAAAAAAGAAAGAAAATAAGGAATGAGCTGGCAGGAGCATATGAGGAATTAGTGTGCAGATACTGATGGGTAAATGACAGAAAAGGATACCTCGATGTCACTACTAATTTTTTTATTCCGATAAAACATCTTGATAAAATCGCCCCAGTTTGATTTAATGAATATTAGTTGGACAAAATACTCTATCATCCCAAAAGTAACAGAAGCGAGAACTGAATAGCAAAAGATAGACAACGAACGAGAAGAGGGGCGACGAAGTCGAAGGAGAAAAGGAACGTTGAAGATGGAGGATTTTAAATTCGGGTTCTACAAATTAAAGTTGTTTGTGGTTGAAAATCGGTGCATATTATTTCTTGATATTTAGATTGTTATTTTAACAATGATTTGTTCAAATTTTATTGAAGAACAGAACTCATCATTATTGGGATTGAAGCTTTTGAAAAACAAACAATTGAGTTTTATGAGTTATTGACGTTTGATTAAATATTACCATTAGGATTTGCTGCGGTTGCAATTAGGAATATGTGATTGAAATTTTAGTACATATGGTGAAGAATCGAGGAAGCTAGAATATTGAAGAACTCTATTTCCTTATTCGTCTAATATTGTAAGTGCATAAGTTATGCCATAAAGGTAATACTTTATACTAGCTCATAGATCTAACTTATGAGATACTCTGCAGCGCCTCCGTCATAGACGAAGCATAACTCAGGGACTTTGAAGCCACAACTTATTTCCCATGGGCAATACTTTACACTTCCTTGTTGTGTCTAACTTATGAGATAGTCCATAACTTTGTTCACATAGGCAAAACTTAGATTAGAGATTTTGAAGCCACAACTTATTCCCTATGAACAACATTTTATGATACCTCATTATGTCTAACTTATGAGATACTATGTAACTCTTGCTTTATTGGCAAATTTTAGCCCAGTGACTGTAAAACCATAACTTATTCCCCATGGGCAATAGTTTACGCTACCTCACTGTGTCTAACGTATGAGATACTCTATAACTCCTGTCATATAAGCAACACATAGCTCATGAACTTTATAGCCATAACTTATGCCTCATGGGCAATAGTTTAAGCTACCTCATTATGTTTAAGTTATAATACTCTATAACTCCTACCTTATAGGCAAAACTTAGCTATGCAACTTTAAAATCACAACTTATGACCCATATGAGTTTCTAAAAAATAGACTCCAATTGGGACCCTAGAGCGTTTCTGAGAGAATTAGGAAGAGATAGAAAAATCAAAGAAAATAGAAAACTAGAAGTGTGTGGCCCTAAAATATATTAAAGGATACAATAGTCTTTCACCATAGGCAAAAAAATACGCAACGGCTAATAAATCAAAATCTTCCTTACATGGGCCAAAAAACAAATAGTGGACCCATGGAAGTCACTCGGCGCCATTTCTTAGATATTAATTATTATATGGATATTATTTTAAGTGAAAATCAAGAGAGCTCAAATTTGGGTTGTGCATTGGTTAATTAAATGGATCATGTCTGAGGTGGGGTGGAGCTCTTAAGTTGGTCCAATAAGAGATTGACACGTTATAAATAATAAATCTTTACAATTTCGAACATGCCCGTTAGTACTAACGGCATAAATGCGCCTAAAAAATAATGGTGGAATAAATGCAGCAAAATAAATGGATGCAGAGTATTTTTAACCAAATGTCATAATCTAGGACAATTTTGGTCTTTCTCTATTGGTTTAGTAGTTGCTAATTCCTTCTCTTAAAAAGACAGGCCCACACCACCCTTTTAGTCCCATATCCTCAATTACCTCTCATCTTTTTTGCTACATTTAGTAAAGAAAATTATGAGGATCTTTCCCTTCCCCACTCACTTCAAATATACACAAACTGCATTATTTCTTAAAGTTTCATTCTTGTTTCTTCTTTTTCATGTCCCAAAAGTTCCGACCAGTATGGGGCCGTCTTTTGGGTAAAGTCACTGAAGTTCATGCTTTAGGCCCCCAAATTTAGGGTGCCCTTAGGGGTTTTTTCATATATATGCTATGTTCCTAATTTAGTTACACGGTGTATCGATCCGGCCGGTTGTTTTAAGAGTACTAGCCCCGAACCCTTATTTATTGCTCCCTCTATTTTATTTTTTATTTTTGGTTTCGGAGTGAAATGAATACGTAGTTCCTAAAATGGAAGTTTAAATCGTAGGAATCGATCGTAGTTTGAATTGTGTGAGGACGACTTCGGAATGGATTTTTGAAGGTTTCTACAACTCCGTAGGGTGATTTTGGTCTTAGAAGCATGTTCGGATGTTGAATGGGAGGTCCGTAGGTCATTTTAGCGTCTATTGGCGAAAGTTCGAAAATTGGATGATTTTTGGGAAGTTTGACCGAGAGTAGAATTTTTGATATTGGGGTCGAATTCCGAATCTGGAAGTTGGAGTAGGTTCGTAATGTAAATTATGACTTGTGTGCAAAATTTGAGGTCAATCAGACTTGATTTGATAGGTTTCAACGTCGGATGTTGAAGTTTGAAGTTTTAAAGTTCATTATGCTTGAATCGATGTGCAATTCATATTATTAGCGTTGTTCGATGTGATCTAAAGGCTAGACTAAGTCCGTATGATGTTTTAGGACTTGTTGGTAAGTTTGATTGAGGTTCTGGGGGCCTCGGGTGGATTCTAGATGGTTAACGGATCAAATTTGGACTAGTGAGAATGGTTGAAGGCACCAGTTCTGGTGTAATCGTACCTTCGCAAGCTTGACCGCAGGTACGAGCTCGCAGAAGCGAGCATTTGGGCGCAGAAGCGGAACTGGAGGAGATGGTCTATGGTCGCAGGTGCGGTGTGAAGGCCGCAGAAGTAGAGTCTCTTCTGCGGATGAGTGATCGCAGAAGCGGACGAGTACTTGGGAGGCCTATCCTCAGAAGCGGACGTGTTTGCAGATGCACCCGCAGAAGCGGGCTTTGAACCATAGACCGAAGAAGCGGCTAGGAGTCCCGCAGAAGTGAGTCCGCAGGAGCGGATGGGGAGACCACAGAAGTGAGGAAACCGAAGAAGCGTATAAGTTGTCACTTCTATGACGCCGCAGATGCGGCTAAGTTTCCGCAGAAGCGGAAATGCTGGAAGAACACTTAAATAAAAGGGTTCACGATTTTGCTTCATTTCAAACATTTGAGCTCGGGTCTTGGTGATTTCTGAGAGCATTTTCGTGGGATTTCTTGAGGTAAGTCTCTTGTACTCATTTTTGATCAATAACCTTGTTTCCCTATTGATTTTCAAACCTAGTTTGTGTGTATTTAAGGTGAAATTCGGGAGTTTGAGGCTAGGGATTTGGAGAGTTTTATTTGAGGATTTAAGGGTCGAGTTGATGTCGTATTTTGGTAAAATTAGTATGGTTGGACTCGTGATCGAATGTGTGTTCGTATTTTGTGACTTTTACCTAATTTCGAGACGTGGGCTCGGGTTGATCGTTTGGGGAAAATTTTCGATTCTTTCCTAAAGTCATAGATTTATTAATTAAATTAGTTTCTTGTAGTTGTATTCATGGTATGTATTTTCTTTTGGCTAGATTTGGGCCATTCAGAGTCGGAAAATCAAGGGAAAGACATTCTTATCGATTGATTGGGTGAGCTTTGAGGTAAGTGATCTGTCTAACCTTGTGTGGGGGAAATTCCTGTAGGATTTGGTACTGTTGTAACAATTTGTGATATGTGAGTGCCATGTACGCGAGGTGACGAGTGCGTATACGAGCTAATTGTGGAAATCCCGGTTCTTGCTGAGTAGAGTTCTTTTAAATTCCTTAACTGAGTTGCCTTAGCATGTGTAGCTGTTATGTTTAGCCTAGTATCGCATGTCTATGTGTCTTAACCTTTATTTGGAAATTCGTGCAACATGTTTAGTTGAATTACTTATTTCCTTGATTATCGTATTTGGTCTTTAACTGTAGGATTCCTTGTCGTAAATTCATTGTTCCATAATTTATGAGTTTCATGTTTACTTTTGGGATTACTAGGCGGTATCTCAGGAGATCCTCCTATTTGTATATTTACTTTGAGACTACGAGGCGGTACCTCAGGAGATCTCCCTGTTCGCATATTTACTTTGGGACTACGAGGCTGTACCTCGGGAGATCCCCCTGCTTACTTATTTACTTTTAGGACTACGAGGCGGTACCTGGGGATATCCCCTTGACGCATATTTACTTTTGGGACTACGAAAGCGCCCCTGTTGGTTACCTCTATTTGCTGTGCTGTTACCTTTTTGAAATTTCTCATTGTTCATTTTTCAGTCATTTCATTGTATTAATATATTTTCTACCTCATTTCCCTTTTAACCAGTACGGTCCTGACTTGACTTCGTCACTACTCTACCGAGGTTAGGCTTGGCACTTACTGGGTACCGTTGTGGTGTGCTCATACTACCCTTTTACACATCTTTTGTGCAGATCTAGGTTCTTCTTACCAGACCAGATACCAGTGAGCTGGACCGTACGTGGAGACTTCAAGGTATATCTGCTAGCATCCACATACCTCGGAGTCCTCCTCTATCCTTGTTATGATGTTTTCATTATTCTCTTTAGACTCTGATGTATAGAGATACTTAGTATTTTCTCTTAGAAGCTTGTGACTTATTTCTACCGGGTTTTGGGAGTTGTAATTATTAAAAATTGCAGTTCTTGTTTATATTTCATCTGTTGAGATTTGACTTTTGTTTTATATCTAGTTATTTTGCGAATAGTTAGGATTACCTAGTCTTAGAGACTATGTGCCATCACGACATCCTATGGAGGGGAAACTGGGGTCATGACAAGTTAGTATCATAGCTCTAGGTTCATAGGTGTTATGAGTCACAAGCAGGTTTAGTAGAGTCTCACGGATTGGTACGGAGACGTCTGTACTTATCTTCGGGAGGCTATGGAACTTTTAGGAAAAACTTCACTTTATTGATTCCTTATCGTGTGAGATTTTGGTTTCGGATTCTAAATTTCTGTATTTCTATTCTCTCACAGATGGTGGACACGTACGACTGGATCAGATGACCAGACACCCGCGCTCTGCTAGGGCCGCGAGAGGCCGAGGACGCCCATGTGGTGCAGCCAGAGCACCCACACGAGCTACTATAGAGGAGTCACCAGTAGCTCCAGTTGGATGGCAGGCACCTGAGACGCCTGTTAATGCACTAGCCCTCCAGGAGACTCTAGCCCAGTTTCTGAGCATGTTCCGCACCTTGCCTCAGACAGGATTGATACCACTTGCTCCTGCCACATCACAGGCCGGGGGAGGAGCACAGACTCCTGCTGCCCGTACCCCAGAGCAGCGGGTTCAGGTCAACCAGGTTCCAGAGATCATACCAATACAGTTGGTAGCTCCAGTTTAGCCCGAGGTTAGGGCAGCAGTTTCTGAGGCGTAGCAGCTCAGGCTCGAGAGGTACAAGAAGTACCAGCCTCTTGCTTTCAGTGGCTTGGCATTAGAGGATGCCCAGGTTTTTCTTGAGGAGTTCCACTGTATCCTCCGTACTATGGGTGTTGCGGAGTTTAGTAGGATTTCTTTCACTACGTTCCAGCTTAGAAGAGCGGCCTATCAGTGGTGGCAGGCATACGAGTTGGGTAGTCCGGCCGAGGCTGCTTCACTCACTTGGACTTAGTTCTCAGATATGTTCTTGAGGGAGTATGTCCTCAAAGTCTCAGAGATGCATGCCACACAGAGTTCGAGAAGTTGCGCCAGGGTTCTATGACCGTGTAAGGGTATGAGGTCTGATTCAGTGATTTGGCCAGGCACGCACCAACCTTGGTTGCTACTGTTCGGGAGCGGGCTCGTCGATTTATTAGGCGGCTCAACCTAGTATCAGATTTAGTATGGCCCGAGAGTTAGAGATGGATATCGCATACTAGTAGGTAGTGGGGATTGCTAGGAGATTGGTGGGTATGTTGACTCGGGAGAGGGAGGAGAGAGAGGCCAAGAAGTCTCAAGAGTCTGGCACATATAGTGGTACTCGTGCCCAGTTACAGCTCGTCAGGGTAGGGGTTATACGAGTCGCCATGTTCATTCAGCAGTTCCAGCCGCCAGTGGTGCTCCGGCCACTCCTAGGCCCCAAGATCCCTATTATGCACCACCAGTGTCTAGTGTACCTCCTATACGGGGTGCTTTCAGCGTCAATCCATTCGATTAGGCCCGAGCCAATCACATCAGCCACGTCTTCTGAAGCTTGTTTTGAGTGTAGTGGCACTCGTCATGTGGTGAGGGATTGCCCCGGACTCAGGAGGGGTGCACCTTCATAGATTTCTCAGGCACCGCGTCCCCCACCGGGTCTTCAGGCTATGGTTACAGTGCCAGCTACCACCCCACCTGCAGAGCCAGCTAGAGGTGGAGGTTGGACAGGTAAAGGTCACCCTAGAGGGGGAGGCCATGCCAGATATTATGCCCTTCCTACTAGGACGGAGGCAGTTACATCTAATTCTGTCATCACAGGTACTATTCTGGTTTGTCATAGAGACGCATCAGACTTATTTGATCCAGGCTCCACTTATTCCTATGTGTCATCTTATTTTGCATCATATTTGGGTGTATCTTGTGATTCTTTGAGTTCACCTATTTATGTGTCTACATCCGTGGGTGATTCTATGGTTTTTGACCGTGTGTATCAGTCGTGTTTGATTTTTCGTAGTGGTTTTGAGACCAGAGTTGATTTATTATTGCTCAGTATGGTAGATTTTGATGTTATTTTGAGCATGGACTGGTTGTTGCGCTATCACGCGATCCTTGACTGTCACGCCAAGGTGGTGACGTTGGCTATGCTAGGTCTACTGCGGCTAGAGTGGAGAGTTACCTTAGATCATGTTCCTAGTAGGTTTGTCTCATTTCTTAAGACTCAGCGGATGGTTGAGAATGGGTGTGATGCGTATCTGGCCTATGTGAGGGATGTTAGTGTTGATACTCGTACCGTCGAGTCTGTTCCGTTAGTGAGGGATTATCCAAACGTATTTCCGGCAGATCTTTCGGGCATGCTGCCCGACGGAGATATTGACTTTGGCATTGATTTGTTACCAGGCACTTAGCCCATTTCTATTCCACCCTATTGTATGGCCCTATCAGAGTTGAAAAAGTTAAAGGAACAGTTGCAAGAGTTGCTTGATAAGGGATTCATTCAGCCTAGTGGGCCACCTTGGGGTGCTCCAGTCTTATTTTTATAGAAGAAGGATGGTTCTATGCGAATGTGTATTGATTATCGCCAGTGGAACAAGATTATAGTGAAGAACATGTATCCATTGCAACGTATTGATGACTATTTGATCATAAGATCGACTTGCATTCAGGCTATCATAAGTTGAGGATTCGGGAGCTAGATACTCCAAAGACTGCTTTCAGGACTCGGTATGGTCATTATGAGTTCCTTGTGATGTCTTTTGGGCTGACCAACACCCCACCAAATTCATGCACTTGATGAAGCATGTTTTTCAGCCCTATCTTGACTCTTTTGTCATTTTTTTTTGACAACATTCTGGTGTACTCCCGAAGTTGGGAGGATCATGAGCAGCAGTTGAGGACTGTGCTTCAGACCTTGAGGGAGAAGAAGTTATTTGCAAAATTTTTGAAGTTTGAATTCTTGCTAGATTCAGTGGCATTTTTGGGTCATGTAGTGTCGAGTGAGAGGATCAAGGTAGACCCAAAGAAGATTGAGGCAGTGCAGAGTTGGCCTTGACCATCCTTAGCTACGGAGATTTGGAGTTTCCTTGGTTTGGCGGGGTACTACCGTCGATTTGTAGAGGGTTTCTCGTCTATTGCACCGGCTATGACTAGATTGACCCAGAAGGGTGCTCCGTTCAGGTGGACCGAGGAGTGTGAGGAGCACTTTCAAAAGCTCCAAACTAATTTGATTACAACCCTAGTGTTGGTGTTGTCTACTGGTTCGGGGTCCTATACGGTGTATTGTGATGCGTCGCGTATTGGTCTCAATGCGATGTTGATGCAGGACGGTAGTGTGATTGCCTACACGTCTAGACAGCTGAAGGTGCATGAGAAAAACTATCTTGTGCATGACCTTGAGTTAGTAGCTATTGTTCATGCCTTGAAGATCTGGCGGCACTATTTTTATGGTGTCTCTTGTGAGGTCTACACCGATCACGGGAAACTACAGCTTCTGTTCAAACAGAAGGATCTTAACTTGCAACAGCGGAGATGGTTGGAGCTGCTTAAGGATTATGATATCACCATTCTCAATCATCCCGGGAAGGTCAATGTGGTGGTCGATGCCTTGAGTCGCAAGGCGGAGAGTTTGGGCAGTTTAGCATATCTACCAGTAGCAGTGAGGCATTTAGCCTTGGATGTTCATTCCTTTACTAACTAGTTTGTTAGATTGGATGTTTTTGAGCCGAGCAGAGTTTTGTCTTGTGTGGTTTCTCAATCTTCTCTTTATGATCGCATCAGAGAGCGTCAGTATGATAACCCCATCTGGTAGTCCGTAAGGACACGGTTCAGCACGGCGGTGCCAAGGAGGTCACTCCGGGTTTCGCCCATGAAGGGTGTTATGAGGTTCGAAAAGAAGGGAAAGTTGAGCCCTAGGTATATTGGGCCTTTTGACATCGTCGAGAGGGTTGGAGAGGTGGCATAAAGACTTGCACTACCACCTAGTCTCTCTGCAATTCATCAAGTATTTCATATTTTCATGCTCCGGAAGTATCACGGCGATTTGTCTCATGTGTTAGACTTTAGCTCAGTCCAGTTGGACAAGGATCTATCATATGTCGAGGAGTCAGTGGCCATTTTGGACAGGCAGGTCCGAAAGTTGAGGTCAAAGAACATCGCATTAGTGAAGGTGCAGTGGAGGGGTCATCCGGTTGAGGAGGCGACTTGGGTGACCGAGTATGATATGCGCAGCCGTTATCCTCATCTTTTCACCACTTTAGGTATGTCTCTATACTCGTTCGAGGAAGAACCTTTGTTTTAAGAGGGGGAGGATATAACGACTCGGCCGGTCGTTTTGAGAGTACTAGCCCCGAACCCTAATTTATTGCAGAGCAGACGAGTGCTTGGGAGGCCTGTCCGCTTCACGGAGGCCTGTCCGCTGAAAGCGGACGAGTTCACGCAGATGCGCAGCCGCATAAGCGGGCTTTGAACCGCAGAAGCGTAATTTGGAAATGAAGCTGGCATCGAGAAGCGGCTGGGAGTCCCACTGAAGCGAGCCCGCAGGAGTGAGGGAAATCCCAGAAGCATATAAGTTGACATTTCTGCGATGCCGCAGATGCGGCTAAGTTTCCACAGAAGCGGAAATGCTGGATAGAACACTTAAATACGGGTGTTCGCGATTTTGCTTCATTTTAAACATTCGAGCTCGGGTCTTGGCTATTTTTGAGAGCATTTTCGAGGGATTTCTTGAGGTAAGTCTCTTGTACTCATTTTTGATCAATAACCTTGTTTCCCCATTGTAGACCGGGATTGCCCATATTGGTCTTAATTCCCTTTGTGCTTGTCTAGTTTTGAAAAGGCCTTAGCCCGTTTTATCAGTTTCGGGGTTTGCCTCGTTAGGTCTTATTCCCCTCGGTCTCGATGCATATCTTTCTCTAATATCGATTATTGATAATGCGAAGATAATAAGAAAAGCCCTTAGGCTTGATAACACAATGTAGGCATCAAATGACCTTGTTAGAATTAGTGTAATTGTACACCATCATTGGTCGGAGGCGAATCAGATCGTTCTATTCGGGTACGGCTCTTCTGGCCGTTTGACCCTTACATCAATTCCTAGCGATCTTTATTTTGGCCCCTCGAAATCAAAGTGAACAAACAAATGTAGCTAAAATTTAATATGGTAGCACGACATACAGCTGCCTCATTAAAAACCTTGCCGAAAAACCCAAATTGGGACAAAACCGGTCGAAGGGAAAAAGAGTGCAGCGCGTGCTTTCAGCCCTAATGTTTGGTGATTACTTGTCTGATACCGATTTGACCTGCATAGGTTAGTATCGATAAACGAAGTGAAAAGAAAGTAAAAAAGGCAATGTAAAATACCTCAGCAGTAGTATCTCTTCAAGTGGCTCACATTCCAGTTGTTTGGCAGCTGTTTACCATCTAAAGTCCCCAGCTTGTAGGATCCCTTCCCGGTGGTTTTCAGTATAGTGTAGGGACCTTCCCAGTTCGGCCCCAATTTCCCTTCGTTAGGGTCTCGAGTATTTGGGGTGATTCTTCTGAGCACCAAGTCCCCTGCATTGAAGTGTCGAAGTCGAGCTCTCCGATTATAGTACCTTTCGATTCTCTGCTTCTAAGCTGCCATTCGAACTAAAGCAGCCTCCCTTCTTTCATCCAAGAGTTCTAGGCTAACATTCATAGCCTCTTGGTTGGACTCTTCAGTCGCGTATTGAAATCTGACGCTCGGTTCGCCTACCTCGACTGGTATCAAAGCTTCAGCGCCGTACACTAAAGAGAATGGAGTGGCTCCGGTACTGGTTTTTTCAGTTGTCCGATATGCCCATAAAATTTCGGGCAACATTTCTCTCCATCTTCCTTTGGTGTCGATTAACCTTTTCTTCAAATTTTGAAGTATAGTTTTGTTGGTTGATTTCGCCTGACCGTTGCCACTGGGATGGTAAGGAGTCGATAGTATTCTTTTGATTTTATTGTCTTCGAAGAATTTGGTTATCTTGCTGCCGACGAACTGCTTTCCATTGTCGCACACAATCTCGGAAGGCATCCCAAATCGGCAGATGATGTGGTCCCATATGAAGTCGATCACCTCTTTTTCTCTGACCTTTTCGTAAGCCTGTGCTTCGACCCACTTAGAAAAATAGTCAGTCATAAAGAGGATAAATTGAACCTTACCTGGTGCTCGAGGGAGTGGACCTACTATATCCATTCCCTACTTCATAAATGGCCAAGGCGATAAAACTGAATGCAGTGTTTCAGCCGGCTGGTGGATGATCGGTGCGTGTCTTTGACATCTGCCGCACTTGCGCACGAACTCCTTTGCGTCCTTCTCCATATCGATCCAGTAATAGCCAGCCCAGATTACCTTCCAAACTAATGATTCGGAGCCCGAATGATTGCCACAAGCTCCTTCATGTATTTCTCTCAAGATGTACTCGGTATCCCCGGGGCCGAGACATATGGCTAAGGGTCCTCCAAAGGTTCTTCTGTAAAGAGTTCCATCGCTGGCCAAACAAAATTGGGCCGCCTTTGTACGCAATGCCCTCGATTCTTTGGGGTCGTGCGGGACTTTGCCTGAGCTGAGGTATTCTATGTACTTGTTCCTCCAATCCCACGTCAAGCTTGTCGAGTTGACCTCGGCATGACCTTCTTCTACCACCGATCTCATCAACTGTACGACTTTTTCGGAGTCGATTTCTTCGTCATCGACCGTCGAACCTAGGTTCGCGAGAGCGTCGGCCTCGCTGTTTTATTCCCGGGGAATATGTTGCAGGGTCCATTCTTTGAATCTGTGCAAAGTGACTTGAAGCTTATCCACGTACCTTTGCATACGGCCCTCCCTGGCTTCAAATGTCCTATTTACTTGGTTGACCACAAGGAGGGAGTCGCACTTGGCTTCAATTATTTCTGCCCCAAGGTTCTTGGCTAGTTCCAGACCTGCAATCATAGCCTCATACTCGGCTTCATTGTTAGTCAATTTTATGGTTTTGATGGATTGTCTAATAGTATTTCCGGTCGGAGGTTTTAATACGATACCTAAACCCGACCCTTTCGAATTCGAGGCTCCATCTGTGAATAGAGTCCACACTCTCGAAGGAGTCCCCGATTTAGTCATGAGTTTCTTTTCGACTTGGGGAATAAGCGACGGTGTGAAGTTGGCGATAAAATCAGCTAGTACTTGAGATTTTATTGAGGTTCGAGGTCGATATTGGATATCGTACTCGCTGATCTCGATGGCCCATTTGGCCAATCGGCCCGATAGCTCGGGCTTATGCATGACATTACTAAGTGGGTAAGTTGTCACTATGCATATCGGATGACTTTGGAAATACGGTTTTAATTTCCTAGAAGCATTTAATAAGGCTAGTGCTAGCTTCTCTAAGTGCGGGTACCTGGTTTCAGCTTCCCCTAATGTTCTACTAACATAATATATGGGGACTGGGTACCCTGTTCTTCTCGAACTAAGACTCTGCTCACCGCTATCTCCGATACAGTGAGATAAAGGTATAATAGCTCGCTCATTTTTGGCGTATGTAATAGAGGTGGGCTAGAAAGGTACCTCTTAAGTTCCTCTAAAGCGTGTTGGCATTCCGGTCCCCATGAAAATTCGTTCTTATTTTTTAGCAAATTGAAGAACTGGTGGCTTCTGTCTGACGACCGGGATATGAAGCGGCCTAAAGCTGCGATCTGGCCTGTGAGTTTTTGTACGGCCTTGACGCTGTCGACGACTTTTATATCTTCGATAGCTTTGATCTTGTCCGGGTTGATCTCTATTCCTCTGTTTGAGACCATGAACCCGAGAAATTTCCCGGAACCTACCCCGAACGCGCATTTTTCCGGGTTCAACTTCATATTGTATTTCTTCAAAATGTCGAATGTTTCCTGTAAATGACTAAGATGGTCCTCTGCTCGCAGGGATTTAACCAACATGTCATCAATGTAAACCTCCATGGTTTTACCTAGTTGGTTTTCGAACATTTTATTTACCAGGCGCTGATATGTAGCCCCCGCATTCTTAAGCCCGAATGGCATCACGTTATAGCAGTAAGTGCCATATTTAGTGATGAAGGACGTTTTTTCTTGATCGTCCTTATCCATTTGTATCTGGTTATATCCAGAATAGGCGTCGAGAAAACTTAGAGTCTCGTGGCCAGCAGTAGCATCGATCATGCGATCGATGTTGGGCAGTGGGAAAGAATCTTTAGGGCAGGCTCTATTTAAGTCCTTATAATCTATACACATTCTAAGTTTGTTCCCCCTTTTTTGGCACTACAACTACGTTAGCTAACCATTCGGGGTATTTTACCTCCCGAATGGACCCTATATTCAAAAGCTTGGTTACCTCTTCCTTAATGAAAACCTGCTTGACTTCGGATTGAGGCCTCCTTTTCTGCTTGACTGGCCGGAATTTTGGGTTGACACTCAGCTTATGTGTCGCAATCTCCGGTGGTATGCCTGTCATATCCAAATGGGACCAAGCAAAAGAGCTTTCATTAGCTGAAAGGAAAGAAAGTAGTTTGGTCCTGAGCTCGGAGTTCAAACCCGAGCCCAGGTATACCTTATGGTCGGGTGCGTCATGGCGGATCGAGATTTGCTCCAACTCCTCGATTGTCGATTTGGTAGCGTCGGCCTCATCCGGGATAACAAAGGATCGAGGTACCTCGAAGTTGTCTTCATCGGGTTGATCTCCCTCGCCCTCATCTGTCGAGGGCGGCTTTTGTGAATGCTATTTGGCCTTCTGTTGGGGATTGATGGACTTCGATGTTGTTTCTTCTATCGCGAATATCTCCCTCGCCGCATGCTGTTCCCCATAAACGATGGTGATTCCTTCGGCCGATGGGAATTTTAACATCTGGTGCAAGGTTGATGATACTGCCCTAATGTCATGTATCCAGGGTCTTCCGAGCAGGGCGTTATACCTCATATCACCCTTGATTACACAGAACCTCGTTGCCCTGGTGGTACCGGTGACGTTCACCATCAATGTTATCTCTCCCTTTGTTGTTTCCGATGCCATATTAAAACCGTTGAGTATGCGGACCTCGGAAACCATTTGATTCGTTAGTCCCAGCTGTTCAACGACCCAGGACCGGACTATATTGGCTGAACTTCCAGGGTCGATAAGTACGTGCTTTACCCGGGTATTGTGTATCAACATTGATATTACCAGTGCGTCGTTATGGGGTTGTGCAAGGCCCTCGATTTCCCTGTCGTTGAAGCATAGAGTTCCTTCAGGTACATAGTCTCGAGTTCGTTTTTCTTGAGTGATGGAAATTTTTGTGCGCTTCAATACCGGTACTTGGGGTGCGTTCGTTCCTCCAATTATCATGTTGATAGTATATTTCGGCTCCCTTTGATCTGCCGGCCTGTCCCTGTTCTCATAATGATTCCTTGCCCGGTCGCTAAGAAATTCCCGAAGATGTCCGTTCTCAAGCAATCAGGCAACTTCCTCTCTTAACTGTCTGCAATCTTCAGTTCTATGACCGTGAGTGCCATGATATTTACATACAAGGTTAGGATCCCTCTTGGCGGGGTCTGTTTGCAACGGTCTTGGCCATCTGGTGTCTTTGATGCGGCCAATTGCTGAAACCAGGGTTGCCGAGTCGACATTGAAGTTATACTCGGACAGCCGGGGCGCCTCCTGTCGATCATTGGTTTTCTCGAAGTTGCCCTTTGGCAACGGCCTTCTGTTCCTTTGGTTCCCTTCGTACCTGTTTTCCTGTCTCGGGACTTTGAGTCCCCTCGATACAAGCCGTCGATCTTCCGGGTACGGTCGATGCCTGTCCCGATTTGACCTTGGTTCATGGAAGTTGTCTCTTCGAGGTCGATCAAAGGTCTTAACTGTATAAGAGGAACCTGATGCGACTCCGACCTGATCATCCTCTATCCTGATTTTTGACTGATACCGGTTGTGGATATCCGCCCAGGTGATGGCCGGGTATTCGATTAAACTCTGCTTGAGTTGCCTAGATGCTGTAGAGCTGCTGGTATTCAGCCCTTGGATGAAAGCTGGCACTGCCCAGTCGTCTGTAACTGGTGGTAGATCCATCCGCTCCATTTGGAATCGAGATACGAACTCCCTTAACGTTTCACTGTCACGTTGTCTGACTTTGAATAAGTCGGACTTCCTTGTTTCGACCTTAATGGCTCCTGCATGGGCTTTCACAAATGTATCAGCTAACATAGCGAAAGAGTCAATGGAGTTCGGTGGTAGGTTATGATACCACGTCATCGCTCCCTTGGATAGAGTTTCTCCAAATTTCTTCAGGAGGACGGACTCGATTTCGTCGTCCTCGAGATCGTTCCCTTTATAGCGCAAGTATAGGCTGTCACATGCTCATTAGGGTCCAAAGTTCTGTTGTACTTAGGAATTTCGGGCATGCAAAACTTCTTGGGGATCGGCTTCGGAGCGGCGCTGGACGGGAATAGTTTCTGTACGAACTTTTTGGCATCCAGGCCTTTTAATACCGGGGGTGCTCCCGGTATCTGGTCTACCCTTGAGTTATATGTTTCTAATTTTTTATCGTTGGCTTCAATTCTCTTTTCTCCTGTCTCGACCCACTTAGTTACTTCCAGCATTTTGATGATCCCGGAGTTGGTCCCCGAGCCGCTCTCATCCGGTTGCGCTGTGACTGGTTCGTTTTGCTCGGTTGCTGCCTGAGGGGGAACATTTTCTGCCCTGTCCGGGCTCTAAATGCAGCTTTGCAGTTGGGTTATCGCCGCTTCCTGAGCTTGTAGCATGTCAAATATCACCCTGAGACTGATTTCGCTCTCTCCGCTTTGTTGAATCCCCGAGCGGTTCTCCCCCAGGACGCTGTGCGACGAGCCGGGTGCCTGGTCGGCATCAAGCGCCATTTGAGAATTGACGTCGACTGGGACCTCATGTCCGGGCATGGTGTTGTTTTCAACTTGGTTGTTGAACTCGTTGTTGATTTGTGCCATGATTAATCTGTAACCTGAAAAATAGAGAATTCTGCAAAGAGAAAGTGTAAAATTATGTTTGAAAGAGAAACGTATCAAAAGTTCACTAATATCCTTGCCCCACGGTGGGCGCCAAACTGTTTACCCTTAAAACCGGATAACAATTGAATTTGTTCATGGTGCTAAGGATCTGTGAATCAATTTGATACAATGTGAAAATATGACGTAGAAGGTTAAATTATAATAAGTAAAAGAGAACAGTCAAACCACAAGTATCCAACAACTGATGATGAAATATGAGAAATAGGGAAGTATTTTTATGAATAGTGGTGATAGTAATGAATAACAACAGAAATATATTGCTTTTCTCCCATCAAATGTGTCCCCCTTACAATGGGGGGCCAATGCCCTTCTTATAGGTAAATGAAAGAGTCCTAAATAAAGTAAAAGACTGATCACAAGGCAAATCACATTAATTACGGGATTGAATATCCTAAGATGATGGCATAACGGCTATAACGGTTGAGGAAATTGCTCCTGGCGAGATATCCGGAATTGGCGAGATATACGGTCCGAAGCCGATCCTTTGTTACGAGGCATCCCATGGCCGACCATATCGATTGTCCCATTTCGGCTGTTCCGGCCTACATGCCCGACTTGTTGATTTCGGACCGGGGTGGCCCGGCCTCAAATTACAACCGGTCCCAACTTTACTCGATTGCATTTGACCCATTACAGTGACCATGGGAGAAACAATATATGGAAAAGTCTTAAGAAATTGAAGAATATCATGGTGTTTACTATAGATTTATATATATATATAATGTCACGACCCCAATTTTTTCCCTTAGGATGTGGTGATAGCACCTAGTCTCTAAGACTAGGTAAGCCTAACATGTATAGAGAAACAACGGAAATAATAGTAATAAAAACCTCAAATTTAAACCATGTAAACAATCATAATAGAACTCAACAATACAGCTGACAACAACTCTCCAAAACCTGGTGGAACAGAGTCATATGGTTTACAAGAATGTACTAATACTCTCATTATAACATACCGCTTTGGAACAAGAAATAAACAGTAGAATGTCTAAAAAAAGAAGGTGAGCTCAAGGCTTCCGAACGTCGAGTGGGAAAACCTTGAAGTCCCCAAAAGCAGCTAGTCAATCAATCACCGGCGTCCAACATGGGCAGACGTACCTGGATCTGCAAAAAAATATGTAGAAGCATAGTATGAGTACACCTCAACGATACCCAGTAAGTATCAAGCCTAACTTTGGTAGAATAGTGAGGAGGCCAGGTCAAAACACCTACTAGGACAAGATAAAAGGAACAAAAATATAACGACGGGAAGTAGTAGAAAGTGGAGAAACGAATAGTGACAAAGCAGTGTAGTAAGAAGCTAATGGCAGAATTGTAAGAAAAAGACCACAAGAAGCAAGCCAATAACTAAAACCAAAAATAGTCAAATACGGACAAAACTAGTAAGACAAGGAAGAATAAAAGCAACAAGAACTGTTCAACCAATAACTCTTTTCAATATGAAATACACAACAAGAATCACCATTAGCTTCGTATTCACATTTTTCAATTTCAATCACAATCTTTCCTTATATCATCGCGGGAGCCTTATATTTAGTTTTGAAAATTATTTTTCCGAAATAGCTACCCGCGAATTAGCCAACCTTATCTCACCGCGTGACTTTAAGTAGTTGTAATGACCCAGCTGGTCTTTTTGAGAATTTGCATTCTGTTCAGCTATTTGAAGTCTTGAGCAGCATCGTATGATGTACTATGACTTGTGTGGATCGCCGGTTTTGGTTTTCAACTTATTCGGAATTGATTTCGAAGAATGATTCTCAACTAAGAAGCTTTAAATTGAAAGAGTTGACCAAGTTTGACTTTTAAGTATTTGACCCCGAATTGGAGTTTTGATGGTTCCGTTAGGTGCGGATGGTGATTTTGGACTTGGGCGTATGCCCGGATTCGCATTTGGATAATTCTAGAAGGTTTCGGCACATTTTGGCAAATATTGAAATGTTGAAGGTTTGTAAGGTTGAGAGGTTTGATAGGGAGTTGACTTTATTGATATCGGGTTCGGATTTCAATTTTGGGAGTTGATATATCTCCGTTGTGTCATTTGGAACTTGCATGCAAAATTTGACATCATTCCGGGTTGATTTGATATGATTCGGCGCGAGTTGTAGAAGTTAAAAGTTCCTAAGTTCACTTGGATCGATTTGAGGCACAATTCATAGTTCTGATGTTGTTTGACGCGATTTGAGGCCTCGATCAGGTTTGCGTTATGTTATGAAATATGTTGGTATGTTTCGACGGGGTCCCGAGGGTCCCGGGTGTATTTGTGATGGGCTTCGGGCCATTTCGTCATGTTTTAGAGTTGCTAGTTTTCTGAAGCTTCAAGTACTCTATGCGATCGCAATGTGTTGTGGGGGCTGGGCTGGTCCTTCTTCGCGTTTGCATAGCTGCTACCGCGTTCTTGATACTTGAATTGGTTGTTAGTCACATTCGCATCATGAAGTTCGCGATCACGTAGTGCTATGGAAGGAGGCAGGCTACGCGTTCGCTGGAGGTGTTGCGCATTTGCGCTTCTTTGGTTCACTGGTCTTTGCGTTCATATTGATTTTCTCGCGACCGTGTAGTGCATGTTTTGGGCAGTTATTGTCTCCTCTTCGTGATCGCATGTCAGTTTCCGCAATCGCGATGTGCAAATGCCTGGGCAGAATATGAAGTACTCTATTTCGAGGGCTTTTGATATTTTATCACTTTTTGAGTTAGAGAACTCGGATTTGGGCGATTTTGAAGGGAATATTCATGTGTTGATGGGGTAAGTGTTCTTTATCCGAATTTGATTGTATTTCGTGATTCCATCTTTGTTTTTAACATTAAATTAGTAATTTGAATTGGAAGAAATGAGAATTTTCGTAAAATCATTCAGAAAATGTAAAATGAGGAGTTGAAGGATGAATTGATGTCGGAAATTGATAATTTTGGTGTGGCCAGCTCTTACGAGAATGGGTGTTCGGATTTTATGAATTTTGTCAGGTTCCGAGGTGGGGGCCCGGGGTTGTTTTCTTTTAAGTTCGAAACATTATTATTCATAATTGTTTCCTATGACTTTTATTTATGATAAGAAGTTATTTTGGTTAGATTTGATTCGTCCGGAGGTTGTTTCACACGAGAGGGTCATTTTACAGTATCGGTTTAGCTTCTTTGAGGTAAGTGTCTTGTCTAACTTTGTGTGGGGGAAGTAACCCTTAGGTGTCACGACCCAATTTCTCCTGTAGGTCGTGATGGCACCCAACGTTACCGCTAGGCAAGCCAAACAGTGGATTAGACAGATTATTCCTCTTTTAATAAGTTCCTGAGTAATTAAATTTTCCTTAATTAAAAGATTTAAGAAATAACAGGCTTAAATAAATAAAATGAAAGCAGTTGAGTGCAATCATAACCATAGTAATACTCTAAAACCACATATACACTGGTGTGTGCCAAGACTTGATGTCACCAGTGTATGAGCATCTAGTAGATTATACAAAAATCTAACTACTATCTGAATGCAAAGTAGACAGAATATAAATACAAAAGAGAGACTCTAGGGATTGCAGAGCGGCTCAGGATGCAGCTCACCACTAGGCCTCGGGATATCTGGAATGCGTGCCGGTAGGACTGCCTGATGCTACATAAACAATATGTACCCAGTAAGTGTCAAGTCTAATCTTGACGAAGTAGTGACAAGGGGTCGACTTCAACACTTACTATGGGCTAATAATATTAAGATAGAAATCTTAATTAAAGATGATTTACGTAAATAATAAAAATCATTCATTAACAAGCATGAGCAAATAATTCTTTCCCCATTTAATAATACCAAATATGTCACTGTCCTTACAAGCCACCACATAATATCAAGGCACCAAGTATTATTGTTAAGCACGATTTATGCCAAGGTCGTACGGTCCGATCCAAAATAATGTGTATACTGCCGAGGATCGAGTGGCACGAACAATAGATGCATATATCTACTGCCGAGGCGTTCAGCCCGCTCCACAATAAGAGAAGGATACTTTGAAAGCATTTGATTTAAACATTATTAAGGATTAATACACAGAACAATACAAATTTCATTAACGATCCTTCACAATTTCCTCTGACAAGCCCTAACATAATTTAGGCAATTTCATTAATAGGTAGGGTACAAACATATCAAATAATTCATTATCTGGGTCCTATATTACCCGAACATAGCATAAATAGTAGCTACGTACGAACTCTTATCACCTCGTACGTACGTAGCCCCCACAATTAGGAGCAAACATTGATTTACAATCACCTATGGGAAATTCCCTCTTACAAGGTTAGATAAGAGACTTACCTCGTCTCAAAGCTCACTTCCCGGTCACAATTTCGCTCTAAAGCCTCATCTCGGTGCCAAAAAATCCGAAACTAGCTAAACATTATATAATTTAATTAATACATGCTCAAAAGTTCATAATTTAACTATTAGAGTAATTACCCAACCCAAATTTGAAGATTTCTAAAATTCACCCCGGGCCCACGTGCATGAATTCCGGAAATATTTGAAGAAACTCATTACCCATAACCATAAGAACTCAAGTGTACAATTTTTATCCCATTCCATAACCATTTTCGTAGTTAAATCCTGTTTTTAGCAAAACCTAGGGTTTTCACCTAAACCCATAATTTTCACAAATTTACATGTTAAAATCTACCTATAATCTATGTATTAAACTTACATTGGGCAGGAATTACTTATCTCCAAGTTGCTAGGTGAATACCCCTCTCAAGAAGCTCGAAAATCACCCAAAAATGCAGTAAATGGGCTAAAAAATGGCTGAGTCCCGTTTTTAAAACATTCTGCCCAGCTCAGTTGCCCCCTTCTTCGCGAACGTGCAATGAGCCTCGCATTCTGGAAGGCAAAGCCTGCCCAGGCCCTCAAGGTTCTCTACGCAAACGCAGTAGGGTCCTCACAAATCACGAAGACCAAGCTAGCCCAGGCATCATGAACGAGATAAGCCCCTCGTGAACGCGATGAGTAACGACCCTCAGACCCGTTGGCCCAAATTCCTTCTATGCGGACACGACAGGGCCATCACGACCGTGAAGGCCTCAGGTCCTACAGCTTTGGGAACGCGGCCCCTTCTTCACGATCACGAAGAACAAAAGTGCAGGTCCCAAATCCTTCATCGCGAATGCGAGTGTCCTTCCGCGTTCGCGAAGAAGGAAACCAGAAGTGGAAAATTTAGTTTTTCCAACTTACCTCCGGGTGGTTCGAACACATCCGAGCCACTCAGGACTCCGTCCAAATACAAAAACAAGTCCATAAATATAATAAGAACCTGCTCGAACTCTCATAACGCGTAAAATAACAACGAAACTAGAAATCACACCCCGAAACCAAATTGAATCAATTTATGAATTTCAAGTTTCCAATTAGCTCTAAATGCGCCGAATCATGCCTAAACTACTTGGAATGACACCAAATTTTGTGTGTAAGTCTTAAATCACCATACGAAACTATTGACCAACTCAGAATCTTAAACAGACCTCGATAATACCAAAACCTACTTCAAACCGAATTTAAAGAACTCTAATACCTTAAATGAGCCAATTTTCACTCTTAAGCGCCGAAACACTCCCGGATTATCCAAAACCTGATCTGAACATACGCCCAAGTCTAATATCATCACACAAACCTGTTGGAACTGTCAAATCCTATTTCAGAGGTCATTTATCCAAAACGTTGACCAAAGTCAAACTTAACCCTCTTTTGCCAACCTTATGGAGCCAAGTGTTCCGATTTCAACCCGGAGCCTTCCAAACACCAAACTAACCATCCCCCAAGTCATAAAACAGTTACGACGAGTCTTATTTAGGGGAACGGTGTGTTAGAAGACAAAATGACCAGTGCTGAATAAGTGCAGATATCTGCTCCGCGTGTCCTCCTCAGTCTCCCAAGTCGCCTCTTCGACTGGTTGGCCCCTCCACTAAACCTTTATTATAGAAATATTCTTGGATCTCAATTGGCGAACTTGCCTGTCAATAATGGCAACTGGATCCTCCTCATAACCCAGGCTCTCATCTAGCTGGACCGTGTTGAAACCTAACACGTGCAACCTATCGGCATGATACCTCCGGAGTATGGACACATGGAAAACCAGATGAACTCCCGATAGACTGGGAGGCAAAACAAGCTCGTAAGCAACCTCCCCAACTCGTCTCAACACCTCAAATGGACCTATAAACCTTAGGCTCAACTTGCCCTTCTTTCCGAACCTCATGATTCCCTTCATCAGCGAGACCTTCAAGAGGACTTTCTCGCCCACCATAAATGATAAGTCATGCACCTTCTGGTCTGCACAACTCTTCTGTGGTGTGCGAAGTCGCTCCTGAATCAACTTTACCTTTTCCAAGGCATCCTTCACTAAATCATTACCAAACAACTTAGCCTCGCCGGGCTCAAACCATCCGATGGGAGAACGACATCGCCGACCGTATAAGGCCTCAAATGGAGCCATCTCAATGCTGGACTGATAATTGTTGTTGTAAGAAAACTTGGCCAAAGGCAAGAAACAATCCCACTTCACTCCGAAGTCAATCACGCATGCCCTAAGCATATCCTCCAAGATTTGAACTGTACGCTCTGACTGCCCGTCGGTCTGCGGATGAAAGGATGTGCTAAGCTCTACACGGGTACCCGAATCACTCTGTACTACTCTCCAGAAATGCGAAGTAAACTAGGGGCCTCTATCTGAAATAATGGAAACAAGTACACCATGCAACCAAACAATCTCCTGAATATAAATCTAAGCCAACCTCTCGGAGGAGTACATGGTTACAATCAGAATGAAGTGTGCCAACTTGGTCAATATATCGACGATGACCCAAACTGCATCAAACTTCCGCAAGGTCTGCTGCAACCCAACTACGATGTCTACAGTAATGCGCTCCCATTCCACTCAATTATAGTCATCTGCTGGAGTAGGCCACCTGGCCTCTAGTGCTCATACTTAACCTGCTAGCAATTTAGATACCTCGTAAGATACTCAACTATTTCCTTTTTTCATCCGCCGCCACCAATAATGCTGCCTCAGGTCGCGATACATCTTCGTAGCACCTGGATGAATAGAATACCGAGAATTGTGTGCCTCCACTAGTATCTTCTCTCTCAAGCCATCAACATTAGGGACACATAGGCGTCCCTGGAGTCGCAAAATACCATCCTCACAGATAGTAACCTCCTTGGCACCACCCTATAGTACCGTCTCTCTGAGAACCAACAAGTGTGGATCAACAAACTGTCAAGCCTTGATGTGCTCAAATAGTGAAGACTTGAAAACGACGCCTGCAAGAACTCGACTGGGCTCTAAAATATCCAACCTCACCAGTCTGTTAGCCATGGATTGGATGTCCAAAGCTAGTGCATCTCCTTTGCTAAAATAAATGTCAAACTACCCATACTCTCCGTCATTCCGCTCAAGGCATCCGCTACTACATTTGCGTTGCCTGGATGATAAAGGATGGTCATATCTTAATCCTTTAGTAACTCGAGCTACCTGCGCTGCCTTAAATTGAGATCCCTCTGCTTGAACAAATACTGCAAGCTGCGATGATCGGTGTAAACCTCACAGGACACCCTATAAAGATAACTCACCCCCTGCATCAATACGCATCCTAATCCAACGTGTGAAGCATCGCAATACATAATATACATCCCTGAACCGGAAGGTAACACTAACACTGGTACTGAAGTCAATGCAGTCTAGAGCTTCTAAAAGCTCACCTCACAATCATTGGACCATCAGAACGGAGCAGCCTTCTGAGTCAATATAGTCAAAGGTGCTGCAATATATGAGAAGCCCTCCACAAACAAATGATAATAACTCGCTAACCCCAACAAGATCTTGATCTCAGATGCCGTAGTATAACGACGCCAACTCTGAACTGCCTTGATCTTCCCAGGATTTACCTTAAACGCTCGCCTAATACAACATGCCCCAAGAATACTACGGAATCTAGCCAAAACTCACACTTGGAGAACTTAGCATATAGCATCTGCTCCCGCAAGGTCTGAAGCACTACTATCAAATGCTGCTCGTGCTCATCTATGCTACGCGAGTAGATCAAAATGTCATCAATGAAGACAATAACAAACAAGTCAATAGACGGCCTGAACACCCAGTTCATCTGATCCATAAATGCCACTGGAGCATTAGTCAAACCGAAGAACATCACCAGAAACTCATAATGGGCATATCTAGTCCGAAAAGCCGTTTTCGGAACATCCGACTCACGAATCTTCAACTGATGGTACCTCAATCTCAAGTCGATCTTAGAGAATACCCTGGCACCCTGCAAGTGGTCAAACAAATA
Organism: Nicotiana obtusifolia; assembly: GCA_002018475.1. Lineage (NCBI taxonomy): Eukaryota > Viridiplantae > Streptophyta > Magnoliopsida > Solanales > Solanaceae > Nicotiana > Nicotiana obtusifolia. Next base: position 54,401 of record MCJB01046236.1, read on the forward strand.
GTCAATACATGGAAACAGGTTCTTGATCTTAATGGTAACTTTGTTCAACTGGCAGTAATCAATGCACACCCGCATAGTCCTATCTTTCTTCTTAACAAATAACACTAGCGCACCCTAAGGCGATACACTGGGCCCGATGAACCCCTTTGCTAGCAACTCCTCAAGCTGTTCCTTTAGCTCCTTCAACTCCTTTGGAGCCATGCGGTATGATGGAATAGAGATAGGCTGGATACTTGGAGCCAAATCAATATAGAAATCAATATCACGATCTGGTGGCATGCCTAGAAGATCAAAAGGAAATACATCGGTGAACTCCCAGACTGTGAGCACTGAATCAATCACCGGAGTCTCTGCTGTAGTGTCCCGAACATAGGCCAGATAAGTCAAACAACCCTTCTCCACCATGTGTTGAGCTTTCAGAAAAGAAATAACCCAACTAGGTGCACTGACAGACGAACCCTTCCACTCCAGTCTAGGCAACTATGGCATCACCAAGGTAACAGTCTTGGCATGGTCATCAAGGATGGCATGATATAGAGATAACTAGTCCATGCCGAGGATGACCTTAAAGTCGGTCATGTCGAGTAACAAAAGATCCGCTCTAGTCTCATAACCATAGAAACTAACATTGCATGACCGATAGATCCGATCCATAACAACAAAGTTTCCCACAGGAGTGGATACATAAATAGGAGTACCCAAGGACTCACGAGAAACACCCATGAAATGAGCAAACAGAGATGAAACGTATGAATACGTAAACCCTGGATCAAATAGTACTGAGGCATCTATACCATAGACAGAGATAATACATGTGATCATGACATCTGAGGCCACTGCATCTGGTCTGGCCGGAAAAGCATTGAACCTAGCTGGAGCGCCACCTGATTGGCCTCCACCTCTAGGACGACCCCTACCCACCTGCCCTTCGCCTCTAGGCGGTCAGACGGTTTTTGGGCTGACTGGTGCTAAAATCATAGGCTGCTGACCCTGCTGCACTGCCTTGTCCCGAAGTCTTGGGAAAAATCTTCGCACATGACTAAAATCCCTGCACTCGAAACAACCCCTTAGTACGGTGGACTACTGACCTGAAGTTTGGCCCTGATGGCCTGAATAACCACTGGAGGAACCCTGGATAGCTGGTGGGCAGTAAGAACACTCTAGCATGGCACTGAAATAAGGTCGCACTGGAGCACCTCGAGGAGGCGGCGATGCTGGATAAGTGGGCTTGCTAGACTGACCCCTCACGAACTGACCCCTGCCCCCAGCTGGGGCACCACCGAACTCTCCAGAATACCGAAATTGCTTGTCCCTTGCCGCCTGCTCTCGGCTCCGCTGACGGACACCCTCAATCCTCTGAGCTATCTCCAGAACTAGCCCGTAATAAATCCCCATCTCCACCTCTCGAGCCATGGTGGCCTGAATACTAGAGTGCAACCCGGCGCAAACCTCCGCACTCTCTCTGCATCGGTAGAAAGTATCATAAGTGCATGGCGAGACGACTCAAAGAACCTCGCATCGTAGTCGGTCACTGACATTTGACCCTACTGGAGCTGCTCGAACTGAAATACCAACTCTTCCCTCTAAGAGGGTGGAATGTATCTATCAAAGAAAAGGCGTGTGAACTGATCCCAAGTCATGGGAGGAGAACCTGCTGGTCTGCCAAGAAGATAGGACTGCCACCATCTACGGGCCCAGCCCTCCAGGCGAAAGGAAAAGTCCACCCCATGGGACTCTAATATCCTTATGTTGTACAGTCTGTCTCTGCACCGATCAATAATATCCTGGGGGTCCTCATGTCGCTTACCTCCGAAAGTAGGAGGATGAAGCCTGGTCCATCTATTCAATTGCCTGTGCGGATCGCCGGCAGCAATTAGTATGAGCTCCGGTGCAGCTGCTGCAATTGGCTAAGCTCCACCGATGGGTAGTGCACCCGGGGTATGATATACGGCAGGTGCATGCCCTGGAGCCTGAGCGGTAGGGGTCTACACTCCCCTTCCCGCCTGAGATGTGGCTGGGTTTGTTTGGTATAGACTAGCCTGAGTCATAGAATCCATGAACCGCAGCATACGGCCAATGACCTCCTGAAATCCTGGTGCGGACTTGAAATCCATCGGGGCTGGCTCTGCTGCAGGCACCTCGCCCTGCTCTTCAATAATAGGAACCTCTACTGGATCCACTGGTGGCATAACTAGATCAACTCTGGGACGTCCTCATCCTCTACCAAGGGGCTGGAGCCCTCCCTCGGTCACTGCCCCGACCTCAAATAATTGGGGGAGCAGCTCCTCCCTGACCTGGAACATCAGCTGCGCACGTTCTCACCATCTGTGAGAGAATAAGAGAGAGATACTTAGTATCACATCAACTGCATGATAGGAGATGAAGAAAAAGTTGTTTCCTAACTCCCTATAGCCTCTCGAAGATAAGTACGGACGTCTCCGCACCGATCTGCAAGACTCTATTAGGCCTGCTCATAACTTTTGAGACCTTCATGAACCTAATTCTCAGATACCATGTTATCACGACCTAATTTCCCCTGTCGATAGTGATGGCGCCCAACGTTACCGCTAGGCAAGGCAAATAGTGAATTAGACAGACAATTCCTCTTTTATTAAGTTCCCAAGTAATTGAATTTTCATTAAATAAAAGATTTAAGAAATAACAAGTTTAAATAAATAAAACGAAAGTAGCTGAGTGCAAATCATAACCATAGTAATACTCCAAAACCACAAATCTACTGGTGTGTGCCAAGATCTGATGTCACAAGTGTATGAGCATCCAGTAGATTATACAAAAATCTAACTTATCTCTGAATGTAAAGTAGATAGAATATAAATACAAAAGAGAGACTCTTGGGACTGCAGAGCGGCTCAGGATGCAGCTCACCGCTAGGCCTTAGGATATCTTCGATGCACGCTGGTAGGACCGCCTGATACACCTGCTTCCGATCCTGCACGGTTAGTGCAGAAGTGTAGCGTGAGTACATAAACAACATGTACCCAGTAAGTGTCAAGTCTAATCTCGAAGAAGTAGTAACGAGGGGTCGACTTTGACACTTACTATGGGCTAATCATATTAAGATAGAAATCTTAATTAAACATGAGTTACATAAATAATAACAATACTTCATTAACAAGCATGAGCAAATATTTCTTTCACCATTTAATAATACCAAATATGTCACTTTCCTTACAAGACACCACATATCAAGGCACCAAGTATTATTGTTAAGCATCATTTATGCCAAGGTCGTACGGCCCGATCCAGAATAATATGTACACTGCCGAGGGTCGAGCAGCACGAACCATAGATGCATCTATCTACTGCCGAGGCGTTTGGCCCACTCCACAAGAAGAGAAGGATACTTTGTAAGCATTTGATTTAAATATTATTAAGAATTAATACACAAAATAATACAAATTTCATTAACGATCCTTCACAATTTCCTCTGACAAGACCTAACATAATTTAGGCAATCATTAACATGTAGGGTGCAAACATATTAAATAATTCATGATCTGGGTCCTATATTACCCGAAAATAGCATAAATAGTAGTTACGCACGGACTCTTGTCACCTCCTACGTACGTAGCCCCCACAATTAGGAGCAAACATTGATTTACAATCACCTATGGGAAATCCCTCTTACAAGGTTAGACAAGAGACTTACCTCGTCTCAAAGCTCACTTCCCGGTCACAATTTTGCTCTAAAGCCTCAACTCGGTGCCAAAAAATCCGAAACTAGCTAAACATTATATAATTTAATTAATACATGCTCAAAAGTTCATAATTTAACTATTAGAGCAATTACCCAACCCAAAGAATTTCGAAAATATTTGAAGAAAATCATTACCCATGACCATAAGAACTCAAGTGTACAATTTTCATCCCATTCCATAACCATTTTCGTGGTTAAATCCTGTTTTTAGCAAAACCTAGGTTTTTTCACCTAAACCCATAATTTTCACAAATTTACATGTTAAAATCTAGCCATAATCTATGTATTAAACTTACATTGGGTAGGAAGTACTTACCTCCAAGTTGCAAGGTGAATAACCCTCTCAAAAAGCTACAAAATCGCCCAAAACTGCAGTAAATGGGCTAAAAAATGGATGTGTCCCGTTTTTCAAACATTCTGCCCAGCTCAGCTGCCCCCATCTTCGCGAACGCAGAATGGGCTTCGCGTTCGCGAAGGCAAAGCCCTCAAGTTCCTCTTCGAACGTGGCAGGGTCCTCAGGATCACGAAGACCAGGCCAGCCCAGGCATCGTGAACGCGATAAGCCCCTCACGAACGCAAAAGGTAACGACCCTCAGACCCTTTGGCCCAAATTCCTTCTATGCGGACGCGACATGGCCATCACAAACGTGTAGGCCACATGTCCTACAACTTTGGGAACACGGCCCCTTCTTTGCAAATGCAAAGAACAAATGTCCGGTCCCCCTAATCTTTCATCGCGAATGCGAGTGTCCCTCCGCGTTCGTGAAGAAAGAAACCGGAAGTGGAAAATTTGGTTTTTCCAACTTAGCTCCGGGTGGTTCGAAACACACCCGAGCCACTCGGGACCCCGTCCAAATACTCCAACAAGTCCATAAATATAATACGGACCTGCTTGAATTCTCGAAATGCGTATAACAACAAAATTAGAAATTGCACCCCGAAACCAAATTGAAACAATTCATGAACTTCAAGTTTCCAGTTAGCTCTAAACGCGCCGAATCATGCCTAAACTACTCGGAATGACACCAAATTTTGCATGCAAGTCTTAAATTACCATATGGAAGTATAAACAGGCTCGAAATCCCAAACAAACCTCGATAACACCAAAACTTACTTCAAACCAAATTTAAAGAAATCTAAAACCTTAAACGAGCCAATTTTCACTATTAAGCGCCGAAACACTCCCGGTTCATCCAAAACCCGATCCGAACATACGCCCAAGTTTAAAATCATCATATGAACCTATTTTAACTATCAAATCCTGGTTCTGAGATTGTTTACCCGAAATGTTGACCAAAGTCAAGCTTAACCCTCTTTTGCCAACCTTGTGGAACCAAGTATTTCGATTTCAACCTGAAGCTTTCCAAACCCCCAACTAACCATCCCCGCAAGTCATAAAACAGTTAAAGCACATACAGGGAGTCTTATTTAGGGGAACGGGTTGTTAGAAACCAAAACGACCGTTTGGGTCGTTACATTAGGATTCGAGTTGATTGTGTTATGTGAAAGTAGTGTACGCAAAGTGACGAGTGGGTACACGGGCTACTTGCCTTAATTGTTGTAATTGCACACCTTAGTTTTCACGTGCTTCTCCTATTGCTTTTGTAATATTTGTTGCGTTCCTTGATTTTTATGTGATTCCTTCATTGCCATGTGCTTATACCCTATGATTGTTGAAATTCTTGTAAATTGAGTATTGGATTGTTGATGTTAATATGAATTGCTTGTGGATCGGGTTGTACGCCGCAACATGAGGGATAACGGAGGATTTACATTGATACGGAGGGATCAGGTTGCGCGCCACAACAGGTGAAATAAGGGAGGATTGATATGGTGAAATAAGGAAGGATTGTGATATTGACTCTAATTATATGGTGGGATTGGGTTGCGCACCGCAACATATATTTACTTATTATTATTGATATTTACATGGTGGAATAAGGGAGGATCATGTTTTTACGATGGGATCGGGTTGAACGCCGTAACAGTTTATGTGTTTTGTATTCCTTGTTGTATTGTGTTGGCTTCGGTTCTTTTGTACGAGACTCTGAGGATTGGTATTTTTGGTTTTTACTAGTTTTCAAGGATTGAGTTGTTTTCGTTAGTTTACTGCTTTGCCGTCATTTCCTGTTTTCCTTTCCTATTACCATTATTTTGGTGAATTGATTCAAGATTAATTTATTACGCTGAGTCATTATCTCATACCCTGTTGAGTAGTTAGTAACATAATAGTTTTATATAAAGAATTAATAACATGCTTACCTTATGTGACTCTTAAGTTAAAGCTCGTCGTTTCATTTGGTACCTTACTATTTTTAATAGTTTTCATATTTTACTTTAATCGATTTCTCAACTTAATCTCTTTACTCTATCTGATGTTTCTACTCTACTTAAAAAGGAATTGCTATTATGTTTTAATTTATTAAATTCTATATTCAAATCAGTAGCTTATCCAATGCCTCATTTTATTTTAAAATGTTATTCTCTTTACCCAAATGTTTTCCGAAATATATCATTTTCTCATTGATTTCCTCTTTGGTTCAGAAACTGCAATTTTACTTTATTATATATGAATAGATCCCTTGAAATTATTTATTATCATTTGACACGGATACTATGAACCTGGTAGCACGTGGATTTTGCCGTGCGAAAGTGATATGGAAAATGTGGGAACAAGGTGCCATGTGTGTAACATTTGAACATTGTGATTTATGATATGAGATTACGAGAAGTGGGATTGTTGAAATTTGTGTATTAGGAATGATTAGATTGGTTGAGTTGTCATCGTTATCCCTACTTGAACATATTCACACTTCATCCGTACCCCGACTATGTTGTGCTTAATTACTAGGTTATTTCTCGTTGCCATTCGTGTTCCCTTTATCTTCACTATTTATTGTAATTTGAATTATTTCTATTGTTAGCCTTACATTTATATTCTTTTCTTGTTAGCTTTATGTCATATCCTGCACAGGTTTACATGTCTGGTAAGTGTCTTGACCTGGCGTCGTCACTAACCGAGGTTAGGCTTGATACTTACTGGATAGCACTATGGTGTAGTCATGCTACACTCTGCACATTTTTGTGTAAATCTAGGTACTCATGCTCGAGTTGGTTTGAGACTATGTCTGCGCGGCTGGAGACTTCAAGGTATACCTGCTTGATGTTCGCAGGCTCCGAAGTCATCTTCTGTTGTATTTTATTTTCATTGTTTCCTACTATTCCGGGAAAGTGATGTATTGTGATTTCTAGTGATTCTTAGAAAAGCTTATGACATGTACTACCAATTTTGGGACATTGTATCATGTTGAGGCTGTTGACTTATTACAATAAATTCCTGTAATGATCCCACCGGTCGTTTTGAGCTCTAGCGCGTTGTTTTGTGGTTTAAGGCCTTGAGTAGCTTCACTTCATGTATTACGACTTGTACGTGTGGTCAGAATTGGATTTTGGGAAGCTCGGAGTTGATTCAGAAGGAAAATTCTCAATTCGGAAGCTTTAAGTTGGAAGAGTTGACCAAGGGTTGACTTTTGCGTAAACGACCTCGGAATCAGGATTTGGAGGTTCCAATAGATTCATATTATTATTTCAGGCTTGGGCGTATGTTCGGGTTGAGTATCCGATGGCCCGAGAGTATTTCGGTGCTTATTGGAGAAAGTTAACATTTTGGAGGTTTTAGAATTTCCTAAGATTGATTTGAAGTGAATTATGGTGTTATCGATGTCCGTTTGGAGTTTCTAGCCTTGGAATAGGTTCGTATCGTGATTTGTGACTTGTACGTAATATTTGCCGTCATTCTGGTATGTTTAACTATAGTTCGGATGCGAAGTTTAAGAGTTTGAAAGTTTAAAGAAAAGTTTCAATCATCGATTCATAGTTTTGATGACGTTTGATGTGATTTGAGGCTTCAAGTAGGTCTGTGTTATGTTATCAAACTGGTTGGTGTGAGTGGATAGGGTCCTGGGGGCCTCGGGTGTGTTTCAAGATTGTTTCGGACCAAGTTTGGATGATTTGTTGCTGCTGGTTGCTGGTGTCCGGTTTTGTTCTTCACGTACGCGAAGGGATTCACGCATTCGCGAAGAAGAATCTTTGGGGCTGCTGGGTTTGCTCCTTGCGAACGCGACACAGGGGTCGTGAACGCGGAGAAGGAGCTGAGGCAACCTACGCGAACGTGACATGGAGGTCGCGAACGCATAGAAGGAAGGGGAGCTGGGTCTGGAGCAGTTAAGCCTTCGCGAACGTGATGCTTACACCGCGAACGCGAAGCAATGGGATATGAAGGCTTCTCAAATGTGGCCCGTCGGTCGCGAATGCGTAGAGGAATTTTGAAGGCACAGATTTTAGCCTTCGCGATTGCGAAGATGCTCCCGTGATCGCGAGGAAGAACGGGCTTGGGCAGACTTGATTTCATACGGAATTTGACCCATTTTCTTTCATTTTCACTTGGTTGGGGTATTTTTGGAGAGCTTCAAGGAGACATTTTTGTCATCTTTTGCAAGGTAGGTAATTCCCACATAATGTTAGTGAAATTCATGGATTATATGTGGATTTAAACATGAAAATTTGTGGAAATTATGAGATTTTAAGAGAAAAACCTAGAATTGATAATTTTGGATTTTGACCACGATTTTGGAAATGGAATTAGGAATAAATCATATATTTGAGTTCGTAATGTTATGGGCAAAGTTTATCTTCGAAAATTTTTGGAATCCGGGCACGTGGGCTTGAGGGTTGTCATTATTGACTTTTCGAGCGGAATTGGGAATTGTTATAAATTGATTAATTATAAGCATTGGAGAATATTTTGATTGATTTTCACATTGTTTGACTAGTTTCGGATTGTTTGGCTTTGAGTCGAGGAGTTAGAGAGGCATTGGAGCCGATTATGGAACTTCAGAGCCAGGTAAGTCTCCTACTAACCCTGTTAGGGGGGATTTACCCCGTAGGCGTTATATTTTTATGTGCTAGAAGTTCTGGGAGATGCACACGTATTAGATGACGAGTGTCCGTGCATATGCTTGGATTCCTGATTTGTGCCGGTAGACTTAGGTTCACGCCGTGCATTAATTGTACTATTTGAGTTATCCTTGCCCGTTGAATTCCTTTATTACACGTTACGACCTGAGACTAGGCTTGCATAGAGTGATAGCCTCGCCATTGTAGAGATTTGACGAGCCACTTGATTTAGCCGCGAAATAATTATGCTCCCCTTACAAATTTCTCCCGCGTTGTGCGTTTTCATCGAAAAGCTTCCTTAAATTTCATAACTCACACATTTATGGCGTGAGTGGGGTGAAGGACCTGTTAAAGCTTCTTATTCTTATGGGATGGGGCCGTTTTGCTCAGTAGTATCATATTTTTAAGGGATCAGGCCGTTCACCTCGACAGTACCATACTCTTATGGGATCAAGTTGTTCGCCTCGGTAGTATTATACTCTTATGGGATCGGGCCGTTCGCCTCGGCAGTATCATATTCTTATAGGATCGGGCCGTTCGCCTCGACAACATCCTATTCTTATGGGATCAGGTCGTTGTCCTCGGCAACTTCATGAAACACATTTATGGGATCGGGCCGTCATCCTAGGTAGCGTCGTGCATAATATTTGACAAGAAGGCATCGTATCCGTGAGTTTTCCTGATTTGATTCTTTGACGACCTATCTTGCGGGGACCATTTTACTTATATACTCCGATTGAGGAGGTAACCAGATAATCGAGAGCTTGAGTTTACTGTTTAGAGAAGGATCGTTCCACATATTTATATTTGTTTATACCATTTATTTACCCTGCCTCATTTTTGTTTACTTCTTATAGTATTTGATTATTGGACCACTAGTAAGTGTCTATGTCGACCCCTCATCACTACTTCTCCGGGGTTAGGCTAGATACTTACTGGGTACGCGTTGATTTACGTACTCATGCTAAACTTGTTGCACTTATTGTGCAGGTATATATATGTCTGGTGGTCTTTGGGGTGCAAAGGCGAGGCTATTACGGGGACTTTGCGGTGCTGCATTCCATGTCACGATCCGCAGCATACAGAGTCTATCAGAGTTATTTATATTCTCCTGTCTAACTTGTATTCCAGATAGGTGCTGTAGTTTATTTTATTTCCTAGTATATGCTCATGCACTTCTTACACATGGTTTTGAGGGTTCATACTAGATGTTCATCATTGTAGTTCACGTAATCATTATGTGGTATTACCTTGTAATTAATATTTCAAACGGAAATTGGAAATGGAATCAAGGGTGTTCTACGAGTACAAGATTACACTCTATTTAATTTAATGGGATTTATGATTTTAAAATTTATGAAATGAGTAACTAAGTGATTAATCACCATTGGCTTGCCTGACGGTGGCGTTAGGTTCCATCATGTCCTATAGTGAATTTTGGGTCATAACAACTTGGTATCAGAGTGTTAGGTTCACTTAGGTCTCATTAGTCATGAGCAAATCTAGTAGATTCTTGCGGATTGATACGAAGACGTCTGTACTTTTCTTCGAGAGGCTACAGGACTGTTAGGAACACTTCCCTTCTTGATTCCTCGTCGTGCGATTTGATTCCATTGAGGCTTATGCCTTCATTTCCTTTCTATTCATTCTTATACGATGTGGAGTGTTGGCTATCGGGCATCGGGGAGTTGTTATTGTACTGCGGATGTGGTGTAGGATGTTTTTTCCTGCATATTCGAGTGGGCTACTGTCTTTGCCCTATAGAGGGTTGTTATGTCATTTCAGCACAGTATTTATGTTGCCTACGGTCGAGAATTGATACTTTCGAGTTTGGAGGGACTCTTGTTAATATTATGGTGTCACCATCCTTGATTGAATGCGTTGAGGCTCATCGGCATGTTGATCTTCATTTATTTGCCTCTGGGCACGGTGTTGTGAGATGGAACCTAAGAAGAAGTGATCAGAGATGGTTGTGTGCTATGACTTCTGGATCGAATCAGCGTTTCCAGTGTTGATGGCTCAAAGGAGATGATCTCTGAGGTGGTTTCTATGACTAGGAAATTTTGAATGTGGTGAGAAGGGCTTGATAACATATTGTGGACCTCCGGGTGATGTTAATGAATAAAGGGATTCTTACGGATTGCGGCTCAGTGCGGACCCAGGGAGGTTAATTGATTTCATGATGGATGCAACTATATCAATGAAGTTAGGAGGTCGAGTGTAGGACTGTGGCGGATAATTCGGGATGTGTTATGATTAGTCCAACAAGAAATTATGAGAAATTTGGCTGAGCAACGGCGTGAGATCATGGTAACTGGGAAGAAGTGGTCATTGCAGGGTTTGGATCTATGTGATTATAGTGTAAAGCTAAGTGGGGGAGCCCATCACCCGTAAGCGAGTTACTTGGCCATGTGCTTGTATGGTTAGAAGTTATGGGTGCATTGGTGGATTAGTTATGACCAAGAAGACGAGAAATTTTGGATAAGGAAGTTATATATATATGTGTTACATTTTGCCTTATTGATTCATGTGCAGGTGCTGAGGATGGCTTAGAAGTTATGCTTCTGTGGATGTGATGGGAAAGGAAAAAGATTCATTCGGTTGCTTCAAGGGAGTGCACATGTTCTAACGGAGCACTAGTTATTTGGTTAACTAATCGAGGCTGGCTTTGAGTGGGCGACTCTCAGTAATGGTCTTAGTGGATTCAAGATTTAATGGGTGGTGCTTAATGATTTTTCGGGTTTGTTATGTGGCTAAAGACTGGGTTTCGCAGCAGAGTGTGAAGGGTACTTGGAGTATTCTATGTTATCATCGGTTCTGCGGTGCTGTGTTAGAGAAGTGGGAGCAACAACTTCAGATTCGCAGAAGATCTAATCAGTGCGGTGTATTAGTGGCAGATGCTATTGAGTGCATAAATAGAGTATAAAATGACTTATGGATGTTGAGACGGCGTGGTCTCATAATTTGGGGCCACTCGGGATGAGTGTTGTTTGAGGTCTGTTATGTATTTGAAGGGAGTTATTATTATTTCGAAAGCAAGTCAAGAATAAATTGGAAGAAATTGGGTCAGTTAGTGATGGGTTGAATCAACATGGTTGTGGAAATGACTAGTTCCTTCGGTATGTTAACCTATACAGGTGATTCGTGGCAGTACGTGCGAGATTGACAGCCACGTACCGAAGCCATATATATTGGAGGTATTTGATTATAAGGGTTTTTTATGTGTAGATGGATCCCGGAAGAGTCATGGTGGTTTAGACCACCACTTGAGGTTTGTGTTTTCTACGGTTATGGGAATTCGGTTGCGTGTTGCAATTGTTCCTCTGAAATGTGTTGAGCGAAAGGGGTTCTAGATGATGTATTGTTTATTTTATTGGTGGTTCAGGAGTTATGATGAAATTCTTGTACTCTTGCGTAGCGGAATGATAAGTGTAGGGAGCGGTGTGGAAATTGGAAGTTGAGGATCAAGGTTGCAGTTCGGTGTTGATAAGAATGTCACGAGCTCGGAGGAACGGGGGATGATTTCAGATGTTCAGTGTATGCTGGCACTATTTTCGGGCAGCCCGAGGATGGTCATTTTTGTGGTAGTAGTGTTGGGTATTGAAATGCGGATGCTTGGCCAGTATTATTGAATTAACATGGTCGATGGCCATTAACGTTCAGATTTTACTACCTGGTGCGGAAGGTTGTAGGAGTATATACCATGGGAAGATTGTATAAGTGGGTCGTGTTAGTCATCTGATTGTTGGAAACTTAAATCAGGTATGGAGATTTTGATACAGTCGCAAACGGGAGAGATTATGACTAAGAAGCGCTATATTTCTTTGGTTGTAGACTGTGGGGTTTGTTCGGATTTGATGGTTACTCTTATGTGTAATGAATAGGGTCATTGTGGATTCTTGGAAGGTTATTGGCCAAGTACGGGATGATCAGAATCAGTTTGAGGTCCGTTAGTAGGTCTAATGTGAATGTATGCTCTATGTCAGGTCGGATATGTTCGTCAGCATAGCAATGTTTATGGAGGAGTCTTCGGGTGTTGGATGTTATTCCTATCGTCAGCTATCCTATGTAATACTATATTATGCCATGTGGGTTGTGAGATGACTTGATTATTTGCACGAGTGTTGTGGTCCTGTGTAGCTTGTCGTTATTGCACCTTAGTCGAGCTCGAGTTTTGTGGCGCATGGCATTATCTATCTCCCCGAAGTCGTATTTATGCACTTGGTGTGCTTGTGGCCGATATTCGGGTATTTCATAGGTATAAGCATTATGTCTTAATGGGTATTTTCTTGTTTACTATTATGTGTGGATCTGGTGGCACGCTTCCACGGGTATGTTGTTTGGATCGGGTTGTACGTCACAACGGCATCATGTATGGATCGGGATGCATGCCGCAACAGTGAAATGTTGAGTACGGTTCCCTACACTTATTTACGTGTATTTTGTTTCTCATTCTCTGAGAAAAGTTCATAGCATTTTTTGGCTGTTTTATTCGTTACGCGGCTGTGTAGTTCTTTTCCAGAGTTCGTTCTTTGTTATGTGTCATATTCAAGTGTTAGCTTGTTGGCGCATTGATGGCGTCATATGAGATCTTGGTTAGTGTTTGAGGTGGCTTATTGCCTGAGCAGCTTGTACTGGGTGAGACGAGGTTGTTGGACCTGAAATCGGTGCGATCGGATTTATGTATGGTATATTAAAGGGAAAATGTCACTATTCAGTTCAAAATGAGGTAATTGTTCTTGTCGAGCGGAGGAACTCCGTGAGTTATTGATTTAACGGGTGGTTATGAGTTCCTGTGCATGTCTTTCATTGTTGCAGTATTGTGAGGGTTGAGACCGGGCTTATACGTGTTATGAGGTATACTACGGGCGTCGGGTCAGTAAATTTGCAGCTGTTGTGCTTAGAGGAGCTTACCATAGGCAAATGAGTTATGCGGTGAATTATGTGATATCAGCATGGATGCATGATCATGTATGGGTTCAGCTTGTGGAGATTGATACGGTGTTCGTATGTTAGTATTAGGTCTTGTCGAGAAATTCGGAGGTTAGAATTTGGTCCTAAGGCTTGTTGGCCAAATAAAAGGGAGGATCTTCTGTCTGGCTCGAGCTAATGTATTTACCTAGGTTGTGGTGGCAAGGGTAGGGGCACAAGGTGTTGAGCAGTGATTTTGAGGCAACCCTGGAGCAGTTCTTGGCATGTTCGAAGACGAACATATGTTTAAGTGGGGGAAAATGTAACGACCTGACTGGTCGTTTTGAGCTCTAGCGTGTCGTTCAGCGGTTTAGGTCCTTGAGTAGCTTCACTTCATGTATTACGACTAGTACGCGCAATTGGATCTTGGGAAGTTCATAGTTGATTCGGAAGGAAAATTCTCAATTCGGAAGCTTTAGGTTGGAAGCGTTGACCAAGAGTTAACTTTTGAGTAAACGACCTCGGAATTGGGATTTGGAGGTTCCAATAGGTTCATATGATGATTTCGGACTTGGGCGTGTGTTCGGGTTGAGTATCGGATGGCCCGACAACATTTCGATGCTTATTGGGGAAAGCTAACATTTTGGAGGTTTTAGAATTTCCTAAATTTTTGAAGTGAATTTTGGTGTTATCGATGTTCGTTTGTAGCTTCGAGCCTTGGAATAAGCTCGTATTGTGATTTGTGACTTGCACGCAAAATTTAGCGTCATTCTGGGACGTTTAAGTAAAATTCGGAAGTGTTCGACGAAGTTTAAGAGTTTGAAAGTTTAAAGAAAGGTTTCGATCGTCGATTCATTATTTTGATGATGTTTGATGTGATTTGAGGCCTCTAGCAGGTTCGTGTTATGTAATGGAATTGGTTGGTGTGATTGGACGATGTCGCGAGGGCCTCAGGTGTGTTTCGGGACAGTTTCTGACCAAGTTTTGATGATTTGCTGTTGCTGGTTGCTGGTGTCTAGTTTTGTTCTTTGCGAACACGAAGGGATTCATGTGATCGCGAAGAAGGATTTTTGGGGCTGCTGGATTTGCTCATCGCAAACGCGACACAGGGTTCGCGAACGCGGAGAAGGAGCTGAGGCAACTTACGCAAACGCGACATGGAGGTCGCGGACACGTAGAAGGAAGGGGACCTGGGCCTGGAGCAGTTAAGCCCAGGCCCACGCGATGCTTACACTGCGAACACGAAGTAGTGGGATCTGAAGGCTTCGCGAACTCGGCCCGTTGGTCGCGAGCGCGTAGAGGAATTTTGTAGGCAGTGATTTTAGCCTTCGTGATTGCGAAGATGTTCCCGTGATCGCAAAGAAGACGGGCCTGGGCAGACTTGATTTTATACAGGATTTGGCCCATTTTCTTTTATTTTCACTTGGTTAGGGCGATTTTTGGAGAGCTTCAAGGGGAGAATTTTGTCATCTACGGCAAGGTAAGTAATTCCCACGTAATGTTAGTGAAATACATGGGTTATATGTGGATTTAAACATGAAAATTGTGGAAATTATGAGATTTTAAGAGAAAAACCTAGAAATGATAATTTTAGATTTTGACCACGATTTTAGAAATGGAATTAGCAATACATCATATATTTGAGTTTGTAATGTTATGGGCAAAGTTTATCTTTGAAAATTTTCGAAATTCGGGCATGTGGGCCCGAGGGTTGACTTTATTGACTTTTCGAGCGGAGTTGGGAATTGTTATATATTGATTATTATAAGCATTGGAGAATATTTTGATAGACTTGCACATTGGTTGACTAGTTTCGGATCGTTTGGCTTTGAGTCGAGGAGTTAGAGAGGCATTGGAGCCGGTTATGAAACTTCGGAGCGAGCTAAGTCTCCTATCTAACCTTGTGAAAGGGAATTTACTCCGTATGAATTATATTTTTATGTGCTATATGTTGTGGGAGCTACGCACGTATGAGGTGACGAGTGTCTGTGCGTATTCTAGAATTCCTGATTTGGCGAGGTAGACTTAGGTTCATGCAATGCATTAGTTGTACTATTTGAGTTATCCTTGCCTGTTGAATTCCTTTATTACACATTACAAACTGAGACTAGTCTTGCGTAGAGTGATAGATTCGCTATTGTAGAGATTGACGAGTTACTTGATTTAGCCACAGAATAAAATTTCTCCCTTACAGATTTCTCCCTCGTTGTGCGTTTTCATCGAAAAGCTTTATTAAATTTCATAACTCACACGTTTATTCGTGAGTGGGGTCAAGGGCCCGTTAAAGCTTTGTATTCTTATTTGATCGGGTTGTTCGCCTCGGTAGTATCATATTCTTATGGGATCGGGCTGTTCGTCTCGGTAGTATCATATTCTTATGGGATCGGGCCGTTCGCCTCGGCAGCATCATATTCTTATGGGATCAGGTAGTTCGCCTCGGCAGCTTCATGAAACACTTTTATGGGATCGGGCCGTCAGCCTCGATAGCGTCATGCGTAATATTTGACAAGAAGCCATGGTATTCGTGAGTTTTCCTGATTTGAGTCTTTGACGACCTATTTGGCAGGGACCATTTTACTAATATAGTCTGGTTGAGGAGGTAACCGATAATTGAGAGCTTGAGTTTACTATTCAGAGGTGGATCGTTCCACGTACCTATATTTGTTTATATAGTTTATTTACCCCGCTTCATATTTGTTTACTTCTTATTGTATTTGATTATTGGACCACTAGTAAGTGTCAATGTCGACCCCTCGTCACTACTTCTCCGGGGTTAGGCTAGAAACTTAATGGGTACGTGTTGAATTATGTACTCATGCTACACTTACTGCACTTATTGTGCAGGTGTGTGTGTGTGTGTGTGTGTGTGTGTGTGTATAGATATATATGTCTGGTGGTCTTTGTGGCGCAAAGGCGCGGCTATTACGGGGACTTTACGGTGAGCTACATTCCATGTTACGATCCGCAGCATACAGAGTCTCCATCAGAGTTATTTACATTCTCCTATCTAACTTGTACTCCAGACATGTATTGTATTTTATTATATTTCCTAGTAGATGCTCATGTACTTGTGACACCGGGTTTTGGGGTTTCGTACTGGATGTTCATAATTGTAGTTTACGTAATCATTATCATTTCACCTTGTAATTTATATTTTATACGAAAATTGGAAAATAAAATCACGAATGTTCTACGAGTACCAGGTTTCACTCTATTTAATTAATGGGATTTATGATTTTAAAAATAATAAAATGAGTAACTAAGTGATTAATCACCGTTGGCTTGCCTGACGATGGCTTTAGGCGCCATCACGTCTATGCTGGATTTGGGTTGTGGCACTTCTATTTCATGCTTAATAGTTATTTCGTTAAAAATCTATTATTTAATCAGCAAGTATTAGGCTTACCTAGTCTTGGAGACTAGGTTCCATCATGATGGGCTACGAGGGAGCTAGGGATGCTCAAACATTGTCTCAAGGTGTCATCTAGACTGAGGATGAAGATGTATTGAGAGATCAATTAGTTGTTCACATAGGGGTGCAGCGGGTTCTGGCATCTGGTTGATAAGTACAAACTTGGGAAGACTTAATTGGTTGCCTAATTGTCGCGATCGTGGTAGGGTCATGAGGTGGATGATGGTTCACGTGGGATTTCTACTTAGTGAAAGGTACATATTATCATTCAAGGCACTGGAAGAAGCGAGTTTGACTATCACGAGGATGGATATACACTTAATAGATGATTTGAGGTATCTCATGATTGGTGTTGTACAAGCTATGAGGGTTAGTATTGTTGATCATCGGATGTTGTGTCCTTTGGCTTCGTGCCATGTAGGGGAGTCCACTATCGACGATCAGATTGCTGGGTCATGTGTTATATTAGTTCTAGCCTGCGATGTATATATGGTATAGAAGGGTTCCCTGGAATCTGTATATGATTAAGATTTGAGATTTGTATGGGATAATGCTGGGACTTGCGGTATTTCGGTGTCATTAATGAATCTACATTTAAGTATCAGAAGGTTCAGAGAGGCAATTTCGGATTCACAAAAGTTCTCTTCAGCGTGGGCATCCCAGCTGCGGCATTAAGTAGCTTCCCTACTAGCAATACGCGTATCAAGCCCACCTTATCTCACGATAGGTGTATCAACCCCTAGCCTTATACTACCGCATGTGTGTCAATATCACACACAATCACAACTCGCACCACAAGTGCCTACATGCAACAAGAATCAACAATACCAATGATTCCACAACAAATAGCCCATGGCTCAACCACAATGTGTACAAGAATCTCAATGATAACGAAATAAATTGCGAATTGCTCAACAAGAAAGATATCTCAACAATTAACAACTTCACCTCAATGTGATAGCATCTTTTACACTTCAACACCAATAACTCAACAAGAAGATATTCCACGAAATAACAACTTCAAGTAAAAGTAATTCAACAATCTAACAAGTAACAAGACAATAAAGAAGGCAATAACTTCAACTAAAGCATATAAGAGCAAAATAACAAGTAAGAAGTAGAATAAGTGTTGACAATGTCAAATAACGCATGTAAGGGTAGATTAACACATGTAAGAGTAGATGAACAATAAGTGATATAACAAGCTATGACAATTAATTAAAGGTATGGAAAGAGTCTAAATAACCTAAACCGGTCAATTATCACATACAACCCGTGTACCCACTCGTCACCTTGCGTACATGACTTTCACATAACACAAATAGCACAATCATCCCAAATCCCAAGGGGTAGTTTCCCTTACATAAATTTAGGCAAGATACTTTCCTCAACTAGGCCAACTGAACCCTCAGAAATAGCATTTTTCCTAAATTCGCCTCCACACAACTCAAATCTAACAAAAAATGATTTAATATCATCAAACAATGCAAGGGAGAACAATTACAATATATAATGCTTTGATCTTTACAAAATTCCCAAAAAGTCAATCCCGGGCCTGCCCGGTCAAAACCCGGGTCCAAGGATAGATTCTGACTACCCATAACCCCATAAGTCCATATATGTGATTAGTTTTCAAATCCGAGTCCAAATAGACTCTCAAAACTTATTCTTTATTTTTCAAAAACCTGATAGAATTTCCCAATTTTCCTCTTGACTCTCATAAATTTTGTCACGACCCGACCGGAGGGCCGCGACCAGCACCGGACCCTGCTCACGGAGTACCGGCGTACCCTTCACCTAACTTTCCTTATTATCTATAAGGCTTATCATGCTCATATGAATAGCAGACGATAACAATAATTATCTGAAATACCATACGATAACATGAATATACCTTCATACATAACATGGCCAGTCAAGTCTGTAATGCAAAACTATACAACAAAAGATACACGTTTGCCGATAAGGCAATTTCAACTGTACATACGTCAACCCATTGTCTATTGTCTATGAGCCTCTACTGGAATATACACAATGCAACTTACGTTAGAACAGGACCCCGACATGCCCATAATGTCTATACAAAATGCATACCAAGACTACAGCAAATCTGAAGGATGAATCTTGCCAATATCTGCTGAACTGGATGGCCTACTGCGGTGGGGGAGCTTCGTCTATCAGTCTATCAGGACCTGCAGCACGACATGCAGCATCCACAAACAAAAGGACATCAGTACGGATAAAGTACAGAGTATGTAAGACAGGAAACATAATATAAGGGCAGAAATAAGCATCGGGATGAGAAACATATAACCTGTGCCATCTAAATGCCCCTGAGGGCGACTAACCATGACATTCCTGACGTGCATATGCATATACATATATAACTGCACAATAGGTACCATCGCCCGGCCGATCGTAACGCGGCTCGGTATTTGTATAGTTGCGCAATAGGTGCCATCGCCCGACCGATCATAACGCGGCTCGGTGTCTATATAATTGTACAATAGGTGCCATCGCCTGGCCGACTATAGTGCGGCTCAGTGTAGTAAAATAGATAATGCATGCTGGACTCATATAATCATACTTTCATGATGACGTAATGCTGGACTCATATAAATCATACTTTCATGATGACGTATGGTCAATGAGCTAACAACACATCCATCACTCCTACCTCCTAAGAATAGAGTATCTTTGAGGGCTCGTACGTTCATTGCATTTGTATAATTGGAGTCGTGCAAATAAAGAACGGTATAGTCTTACATACCTAGTATGTACTGCACCAGTTCTCAAGCTTCGCAACTATTACAATTCCTTATCTCTTAGTCTACAAATAGAGAACAATTCAACCGTTACTCTCTAAGAGTCGTAGCTATCATTAATCACAATCCCCTAAATTCGTATGGTGCTTCTCCACACCCTTCTTCTTCTAAAACTTCACAAACATAATAATAACACATGCAGCTCAACAACAACCCAAATTAATCATAACCCAGTCCATTATCACTCGTTAACTTGAACTCATGGCTTCCAATCACCATCCCATGAGTTCTTACATGCATAAAACAACATACCATGAATTCCCAAGAGAAAGATTGCATGAAAGGGAGTAATAACTTACCTTGCATGTGGATTATCTAGCCTTCTTCCTTGATTCTTCAATTCCTAGGTCTCACTCCCACTTAGGGCTTGAAAGAAGGAGAGATCAGTTAGGGCTTCTTCTTAGTTCTTCAATCTCTAGCTTTTACTCTCAATTGAGAACTTGGAAGAGAGAAATTTGATTAGGGTTCATGGGGTTCTTTGAGAAAAGGGTCATGGGGCTTAGTTTCTGTTGGGGAGGTCTGAAAATAGCTCCCTTGACCGACCCTGGAGCCCTTTTATACTAGCCCTTTAATTTGGCAAGTAAATAATACAAGTGTCTGACGCCTGTCAAATATGCTATAGCATTCTCGTCGCATAATCAACAATGCTATAGCATTGTGGCCGCATTTCTGACGTTGATTTTGGCCCAGAAATCTGTTACACTATGCTATAGCATTTCTCGATGCATAATCAACAATGCTCATTCTGGTCGCATTTCTTACAATGATTTTGGCCCAGAAATCTGTCACACTATGCTATAGCATTTCTCGTCGCATAATCAACAATGCTATAGCATTCTGGTCGCATTTCTGACACAGATTTCTGCCAAGAAATCTGTCTCAGTTTGCGATTTCAGTGCGAGAAATGCAGCTCGCATGTGGGTTTTGCGATAGCAAACCCAGCTTTGCAAAGCCCTTTGCTCTTTTCTTGACTTTTTGAACTATTTTCCAGGTTCTTAGGCTCTTATATGTAAACTATCTTACCACGAAATCTAACATATGAATTTACAGGTTGTAACAAATTTGATGTTAAATCTAAGATAAAATCATAAAATATAGTTGGAAAATGATTAGAATCAATTGCCCAATGTTCGTAGATGAAAATCCTCTCTGCAAATCGCCTCCTACCGAGTCTAGGATTCTAAAATATGAGAAACGAGACCTAAATCCCGATTTTTCTAACTTTTGTTCAGTTGCAGATATCGTATTTGCGATACTAGATTTGCAATTGCGAACCCTCGCAATTGCAAAGAAGTTCTCGCAAATGTAGCCATTGACTACCTAAGGGCGCAATTGCGACAGTGGCTTCACATTTGTGATGCTTGTCCTCATCGCAAATGCGACACAATAGTTGCAAATGCGAGCCTACCCCAATCCTGACAGTCCTCGCAATTGCGAACTAGGTCTTGCAATTGCCACACCTGAGCCTCCCCTGCCATGTTCGCAATTGTGAAGTTGGTGTTCTCCATTGTGACATCAGAGCACCAGCACTCCGAATTTTCTGTTTTAAGTCCAAAATATTCTGAATCATGCTTGAAACTCATCCGAGCCCTTGGGTCCCCAAACCAAACAATCCACACAAGTCTAAAAACATCTTACGAACTCGCTTGCACGATGAAATCATAACATCTAGAACTACGAATCGAACACCAAAACACATGAATTTTAAAGTAAAGTTCATAAACTTCTAGAATTGCAACTACGTGTCTGAATCCTATCAAATCAACTCCAATTGATACCATAATTTGCAGACAAGTTCTAAATAACATAACAGACCTATTCCAAGTCCCAAAACCAAATTTCGAACCCGATAGCCAAAAGTCAACATACGGTCAAACTTCTACATCTTATATTGCAAATTTTCAGCAAAACAACACAATCAACCTACAGACCTCCTAATTCGATTTTGCGCATATGCCCTAGTCCAAAATGACGATTCAAAACTATTGGAGCCATCAAAACACTATTATGAGGTTGTTTTCACAAAAGTCAAACATTGGTCAATATAATCAACTTAGGCTTTTAAGCCAAGAGCCAAAGGGTCCAATTCAACCCGAAATCTTACCAGAACGAAACTAATCAACTCCGTAAGTCATAAAATCATAAACACACATGTGTGAAGCATCAAAAAGGGAAACATGGCTCAAATACCCAAAATGATCGGTCGGGTCGTTGCATACATACATACATATATATATATACATACATATATATATATATATATAAAATCCACTTTACCCCTTTAACCTTTAAGAGTTGGGAAACAATATCCCTCTCACGTTTTGAATGGGAAAGGGAACCCCTTGTACAATAGCTTTCCGGTGAAATTATTTTTTTTAATAAAAGTATTTTGTTTTTTGGAATAGATAATTTTTAGAATAACCAAGTTCTTTTATTATAGTCAAAAGCTCAAGATATGACAAACAATTAAGATATGATGTAATGCAAAAATGCTTCCATAATGAATTTTCAAATGTGACATTTCAACTGTAATTTATGTTCAATAAATATATTTTCAAAACAGGTAAAGTATAATAATTGCTTTAGTATAATAATTTTAATATACAAAGAAAATACATAAATAATTTAATACTTATCGCAACAATTCTTTCATATGATATATATTAGAGAATTGACTATTTCAGTGTATGTTTTCCCTTCAAATTGAAATGCTAAAGCATCCACGGTGAGAATACAATATTTTTTACCTTTATTTACAACTTATTTATAATTTTCATACAATATTTATACACAAAATAATATAACTACAGGAGAATACAATCGAAATATAATCTTCATACTATTATAATACAATTTTGATGCATACATGTCACGACCCAAAATTTAACTAGTTGTGATGGCACCTAACTCAACCCGCTAGGTAAGCTAATAACAATCGACACAATTCTAACAAAGTAAAAGTGATCAAAAAATGATGCAACTAAATTCCAAATCTCATGACCTTCCCGATGAAACTAAACTGCAACCTTGTACTCGCAACTTCTAACACCATATGGCGCACTGCAATCATCATGCAAATTTGCAAAAATACATAATCAACTCTGAATCACAAGCAACTTGAACGCCTCATCAACCAAGAATCTTTCATTTAACTCTATGCAGAAGGACATCACAACACGCAATATACTTTCTATACCTGTAGAAAATATCAACTTCGGGCCATGGCCATAACCAAGGTGAATTCTTCGGAACTCATTAACACATAATCAAGTCATCAAAACTGATCTCCTCTAACTCAACCGAGTCAGGCATACTGTCAACCCAAAAGTAATTCAATCCAATATGCTTGCTCTGAAGGAACCTTCTGCAAATCCGAAGCTGTTTCTTGTATTTCTCTCTAATACTGCTTGGTAGAATCATTCTTGATATAGAAATACCACAGATCCGGTCACCATTCACTATCGATCACAAGCCCTATCCACACACAAATTGAAAAAGATGCCACATATGATCTAGAACTCATCAAAACCTTCTTGTTAGCCTTTCACCTTACTCTGATCTCCAATACACAACCAATACGAACCAAGAAACCCGCGCTTCACCAGTACATGACTATTCAAAGAAATAACCAAGTAATCCCTCAGCCTGGAAACTGATACAACGTATGATTCTGCAATTTGATCCTCAACAACAGACTCCCCCACTTAGCTTGAAGCCATTGAACACATCGTCGGTAATCCATAGTAGCATATCCTCATAGCTGCCACAAACCCCACTGCTATTTAGTTGAACACTTCAAAAACTCATGCAATACTGGTCATACAACAGACTCCCTGCTTAGCTTGAAGCCATTGAACACATCGTCGGTAATCCATTGTAGCATATCCTCATAGCTGCCACAAACCCCACTGCTATTCAGTTGAATACTTCAAAAACTCATGTAATACTGGTCATAGAACACTCTGAGACTCTGTCAAGTGCATACCCATTCTTGCAATAGTCAAGTGCATTTTCCCAAATTCTTTGAAATGATAATATATGCATTCCACCAAATGGAAACCTCATACAAAACACACAATCCAAACTCATCACGCAAGAGATAACACCCCGGTTGTACTCAAATCAACACCTTAACATGAACCCACCATAATCACAACAACTAGGCCACCGGCCAGTCTTCCCAAGTCCGTGCTTACCAACTAGATACAAGAATCCACTTTGTACCACAAATGAACGACTGAAAGATCTGTCACTGCATCTGCTCCCAAGACTAGACATCACATCGTGACGATAATCAAGCATCCATAGCCCTTCGTAATCCATCAGCAACATCACAAATTGTCAGCGCATAGATGATACTGAGTGCGAAACATCGCATACGAGTGAATAGGAAAACATCAAAGATATAGGTGCCAAGCTGAAACAATGTCGCACGATGAGCAAATAAAGAAGAGAAGTTTCCTAGATGCCCTGCAACCTCTCGAAGATAGATATGGACGTCATCATACTGATGCACAAGACTCTACTAGACAATTTCTCATGACTTGTAGAACCTATGAACCTAGTGCTCAGATACTAATTTGTCACGACCCAAAATTAAACTAGTTGTGATGGCACCTAACCCAACCCGCTAGGTAAGCCCAATAATAGTCGACACAGTTCTAATAAAGTAAAAGTGATCAACAAATGATATAACTGAATTCCAAACAATATCCTAAGGACTGGTAATACAAGTCATGAGCTACTAAGAGTGAATTATTGCAAAAACTGATATGAAATAAATGCCACTTCTTGTTGAAATGTACATAAAAAAATTCAACTCTAAAACTACCCAGGGACAAGTGATAGCTAAATCCCGAAGGCAGGTACATCTTCAGTGTCACACTCGTCATCTAGCGCGTCTCAGCTCCAAGATCTGCACGCAAGGTGTAGAAGTGTAGTATGAGTACAACCAACCCCATGTACCCAGTAAGTATCTTGACTAACCTCGGTGAAGTAGTGACGAGGTGTTTTAGTTAAAATATACTCATTAATATAGCCTGTGCCGTAGAATTGCAATAGAAACAATACTAGAACATAACAAAGAGGAATACAAGAACAAATATGTGAAGCAGTAAATGATTACTACATGTAATTACGGTCAATATTTCTCAATATCACAACCAATAATTTCCTTGAAGCGATGACATCAAACTACGGTAGAAAATCCAGAACTTTCATATTTTGAGAAATATACTCAAGATATCAAATCAAATGGCATGGCAACACCCTTTGTGCATTTATCTCTTCCTCACCAAGCATACATATAACAGTACCAACCAGGTAAAAGAAATGCCAATAACGACAACGAAAAAGTGAGAAGTACACAGGTAGAAAAAACAAACAAGGTAGTGCATATGGACAATGGTAACATACTAGGTGGAAGGCATAGAAGTAATGGTAGCAATTAAGACAAGAGAACATAAATTTCACTAACTAAAAAGGTAGAAGGCTTATAAGGAAGTGCAACAAATGAGAAATAACATACATGTAGATATAGCAAACAATAAGAAAAGCATGATATTAAGTGAAACAATTAGAAGGTATGGATAACTAACACAGTAGAAGGTTTATAGGAATGTAAAACAAATAAGAAATGGCATAGATTTAGATATATCAAACAAGAAAGAAAGCATGATATTTATATGCTAAACAGATAGAATGCATGGATAATACATCAACAATTGAGATAGAGGACAAATATAGCACAACAATGACAAGTCATATAAAAAATACATGTGCAACAGTAACAACTCAAGATAAAGGCATAAATGTATACACAAGGAAAATAAATCACAATATAATGCATGTCTCTCGTCTTCACCTGCACCGAAACACCCTTCGTTCCATGAACACATGATAATATAAAAATAATAGCACGGTATCACTCTTCGTGCTTTTACTCTCGTTCTCACATGATAATGTAAATGTAATGGCACGACATCACCATTCATGCTTTACTCTCCTCCTGGCATGATAATGTATCTGAAATGGTATGGCATCACCCTTCAAGCCAATAACAATAAACCACAAGAACCTTACTGTTCAAGTATCTCAATAAATCTCCAACGCGATCTTCAACTCAAGTATAAAATCCAAATATCTCAAGAATAACAGTCATAGCAATGTATTTGTGATTTGGTATAGCAATGACCAAATTCAGCACATCAATTATTTCACAACAAGTCCGTCAAATTTTAATTAAGTTATAATAAGCTAAATCATGATTTTTAGCATTGAAATTCGTATTCATATTAATATAAAAGTCAATTAAAACATGAAGAAAGAAAGTCACATCTTCCAACAAGGCACAAAGAATCGTAAAATCTACCCCAGGCATAGTTAACCCTGTCACATGCATATTCGCTCGTCACCTCACATATGCATCACCCTCGCATGTGGCTAAAAATATTATTTTATTAGGAAAAATTCCCCCCATCAAAGTTAGGCAAGACACTTACCTCGAACAAGCCAAATCAGTAAGCAAGAAGCACCATCCACCATAAATAATGCTATAGGAAGCAAACCCAAACGATAAAAGTCGAATATTTAATCAAATACTCAAAGTCTACTCGAGCCCGCACCTCGAAACCCGACAAAACTCACAATTTTTGACTACCCATTCAATTGTGAGTCCAACCATACTAATTTTACTCAAATCCGACTCCAAATCAATGTTCAAAACCCAATTATTCACTTTAGGAAAGTTTAGACAAAACCCCCAATTTATCTTTTAGATTCATCAAATTAAATGCCAAAATAGAAGATGGAATCATGTAATATAATCAAATTCGAGTAAAAAAAATACTTACCCCAGTCCAAATTAGGAAAATTCCCTCCAAAATCGCTCAAATTCGATCTCCAAAACCATGTGAGAAAAAGTGACTAATTCCAGAACAAGTAAAATAATGCAGTTATAGCTCAGATCCTAGATGACCCCGAAACTCACATTTTATAAGCCCAACATAATCCTTTTATGATTAACCCAAGATAACCTTTTGAATCACCCAATTTGGCTTTAAAATAAGGGAGATATGAAGTTTTGAAGTTCTAAAGGAAGTCTGAAAATTTAAGGGATATAAATATTATTTTTGTAATTATTTTGCATAAGAAAATCAGCAACAAAATAATCTTTCTTTTGGCACCCAAAACTCATTCGAAATCTCCCGGACACAAACCATATATGCATTTCAATCATAAAACACGCTACAAACCTGATCCCGCACTCAAAACACCAAAAAGAGGTCATCTTGACTCGATATTGACCATGGTCAAACTCCAAATCCTTAACCTAACTAGTTTCTCAACCAATGATGCAAAACACACCCGAGTTCCTTGGGACCCTATCCAATATTACCAATGAGTAAAAATATATTATTCGAACTTTTCCAAAGCCTCAAAACAACCACGGGAACATCACAACAAAGAATCAAGGCTCAAACGGAATAGAATTTCTCTTAACTTATTAAATCTTCATTCTTTCAAACGAGTGTCCGAATCACACTTGAACACTTCAGTTCCCAAACTAAGATGACAGTCTTTCGTTCACTACTAAACATGTTCATATTTACATAAGTCTAGTTTATCAGGCGAGTCACTATAAAAACAAGTAATACCGTAGGCAAGTTTGTATAGCAATCATCATAGTTCTAATACAGTATCGGGAGGTCTAAAACTAGCTATCAGGATAGTTTAAGAGTTCTTAGGGTGTTTTCAAAGATTAACAGTAGGTGTAAGTCATCAGATGTTCAATAGGATCAGTAAATAGTACTAGTTTCAATAACTTAAGGAAATTCATGATTCCAGAATCTATTTAACAATCATAAGTCATTAACAAACATAGAAAATAGTCAGCCATTAACACATTATCAGCAGCATCATTCAGTAAGAGATAATAGAACAAATCATGCTTACAAACACAAACGATTGAAAGAAGAGTAGGGTTGAGGTTTTACTGACCTCTTTTAAGGCAGCAAACCAAACAAAAGGCTCAGTTTTGCCATTTAGAAATACAAGACTCATACTCGAATCAGTAACTCAGAACTAGAAAAGAGAGGAGGTAGAAATCGAGTAAGGACTTAGCCTTAATTGAAAAATTCTAAACACTACTGTTTTAGCTATTAATTCGTTCAGATTGTTAGATGCTGTTGGTGATTGATAGGTGAGAGCATTGAAAACCTATTTATAGTGTCGTTCATTAACTTAGGGGTTTAACATATTCAAATTGTGAGTGGAAGATGATGATGATTTGATGATGTGAGCATAATTGGGTGAAATAAGGAAGAACAGAGGGGAAAAGTAGTGTTGAGTTTACATGAGCACGAGGAGGTCGACCGTTGAAGCCTTTGGAACAACTTTCAAACCCTAACGACCAGTGGACAACGATGAATTGAACCTATCTCTTTTTTCTGGCATGCCTCTGTGATTTTGTTAACTCTTAGAAGGTCATTGGTCATCCGATTAAAGCTCACAGTTGTTTGATCACACTATGTGAGCATGTCTTAAGCTGATTAGATTTCTGTACTACTCTTATGTGTATTCTGGAGGTTACCATACACTTGACTTAATGTTATGAGTTTTGGTAAGGACATGACCATGTTCTAATGCTTCAAGTTGTGCTAAACTACTGAAATTAGGTTTCACTATGCCTGAAATCCCACACGTGATTTGCCTAACAAGATCCCTAATGTAATCACTACCCTCTGCTGAAATTCATGAAGTGACACTATTAGTTTGATTGTGTTAACACCTTATAATGGTATGATGCCCGCTAAATGTTTCCTTTGGGTGTTCTCGTTGATACCCTGTACTCCTCTTGTTCTTCAATACTTCTGCTTGTCTTTCCTAATCATATACATGCCTAAGCTGTCCTTAAACCTTGATTAAACTAATCCTAAATGAACTAGTCCTAACCTATGAACTTAATGTGAATCTTCTATTGCTATTTCTTGAGTATAATAGCATGCTTCATTCTCCAATGAGACTAGTATGCAGCTAAAAACTTTAATAAATGTAGCGACCGCATCGCTCATTTTGACCATTTACACTTCGCTTGGTGGTTTGAGGGCATGAGTAGCTACGTATGATGTATTACGACTTGTGTGTATCGTCGGTTTTGGTTTTTGGGTGATTCAGGATTAGTTTGAAAGAATGAATTTTATTGTTGAAGCTTTAAGATGGAAGAGTTGACCAAGTTTGAATTTTGTGTATTTGACCCCAGAACGGAGTTTCGATGGTTCCGTTAGGTCCAGATGGTAATTTTGGACTAAGGCGTATGCCCAAATTTGCATTTGGGTGTTTCTAGAAGGTTTCGACACTATTTGGCAAAAGTTGAAAATTTGAAGGTTTGGAGTGTTCATAAGTTAGACCGAGAGTTGACTTTGATGATATCAAGTTTGAATTGTGTTCCGGGAGTTGGAATAGGTTTGTTATTTCATTTGGAACTTGTATGCAACATTAGAATTCATTCCGAATTGGTTAGGCTTGAATCAGATGCTTGCTTCGAAGATAGAAATTTATGAACTTAAGAGATTGATCTTGATCAATGATTCATGGTTTTGATGTTAATATGTGTGATTTGAGGCCTCGAGTAGGTCTGTAATATGTTTTGACACTTGTTGGTATGTTTGGACGGGGTACTGAGGGACTCGATTGAGTTTCGGGGTGGTTTCAGACCATTTCTAGGCTAATTTTAGTTGCTGGTTTTTAGCTACAGTAGTGTGCATCATGATCGCGGACTTTGGGTCACTTTCCCTAAGAGAAAAATGGGAAAAAAGGGCATGTGAGTCGCGTTAGTAGATAGAGCTTCGGTTCGCGGAGAAGAAATTTTGTTGTCACTAAGCCAACTTTGGAAGATTATATCTTGCAATATGTAAGGAATTTGAAGATAATTGAAAAACGGAAGATGTAGGCCTTGGTGTTTAGTTTCCAGAAAATCAAAACATTTATCGTTTGGAATTTTGCACGGAATGTTATGTCTCTTACACTAGAGGCTGTCTAGAAGAGTTGGGCAAGCTTGTTGGAGTTTGTTCATCGCTATCGCTGTCACGCCCCGACCTCGAGGAGCATGACTGGCGCTCAACCGAGATACCGTGGTTAACAAAGCCTACTAGATGCCTTCTACCCAACCTTGCCCATTAACAATATAACAATATTACAAGTTTATAAATATGATGAAAAATATGTTTGCCACATACCAACACTTCTAGTTCATTACCCAACATCAACCACCACCCACAACCTGTCTATGGAGCCTTTAAGTACAACAGAAGAGAAGAATGGAAGTGTTGGCGACAAGGCCCCTGCTATACCTCAAGGCTCAAAATAAACATCAAATGACACAAGGCCTGGAACCTGCTTAATAGAGAGTGACTGCTAACGAGGACCAAAGCTGCCCGATTATGAACCACCTACATCCATTGAAGATGCAGCGCCCCTGGCAAAAGGGACGTTAGTACATGTGGAATAGTACTAGTACGTAAAGCTAGTCCTCTTTCGAAATAGAACGCCAATATAAGAAGGGGAAAAAACTATGGAATCAACAAGTAACAATTAACAATATCCAAATGCCAAGTTTAAAACATAACAAATTTCAAAATACGAATATAATATATTTTTTGTTGGGAGATCATTAGTACCGATATAGATATACCATCGTGTATTTTGCACGGAGTCCTATCACGATACGATTTGCTAGGCCGCCTTCCCCGAAGACATCAACCACAATCACAATTACTATCACGAATCTTATCTTTATTTCAATCACAATCTCAAGCACAATTTCAATTACAATTTCATGCACTATCACCACCATGCGTGCGGCATGGCATCCGATCACGACCCGACCGGCTAGGCCGCCTCACCACAATGCCGTGTGGATCGAAATCACCCTTTTCTTGAAATCACCTCATCCTAATAATGGGGATTATTCTCGTCGCAACAATCTCATCTCAAATCAAGGGAATAATCACAAACACCCTACACCGGCATATGTAGTTTCGCGGTTAGGTTATTCCTACCTACCCTTCCTCGGTGACTAACGGTGCTCCCAAAAACATTTTGTTTTGCACATAAGGGAAGCGAAAGTACAAATATATTTATATTCACCTCATTATCTTTCACACTATATATCTTCATTAGTATTTTCAACCATTCACAACATCGTTATTTCCTTAGCTCTCTTGGCCATACTTATGATTTTTCATTCATGGCATGGTGGTTGTATCTCATATTCCACACTTTCATTTCTTTCCTTTCACGGATCATCGTCATAAGCATAAACAAATAGAATATTCTGAAAATCACAACTTTAGGTTTATTAGTAATGATGACTTTAAACACAATGGATTTCTTTCCAAGAAATGGAGTAAAATGATTGGCAATTGAACTGCAAGTTAAAATCATAAACGAGTAATACATCATTTATTCTTGAAATACTTTTTCCCAAAAGGGCAATACACAATTTCAGCTCATGAATATATAATAGCTCAAAACACATTGGAAATACTTATAAAGCATAACATTAGTTAAACAACCACATTTGGGCATGACTTTAGTACATAAGCTTTTAGGCAAATCTATTTTCGAAGTTAATTTGGAATAGTTGAATCAAGGGTCATTTCATAACCTTTCCCACATCATTTCATTTCCTTGGCACCATTTGCCACAAGTATAATTTTCATTCTTGGTCCGTTGACCACACTTTATATCTCCCACTCACTTCTTTCACTTTCAAGCATCTTTATAGATTATCCACAATATGAACATTCGAAATCAAGGCCTTAAGTATACATATGAGCAATAGGAGTTTTAGACGCATTGAGTATTCTTTCCCACTTATGCATAATGGACTCCCATTTGAAATATGAATTGAAGTTATAACGCTTTAACACATAAACCATACTTGAAACTTACGGGAACATCATGGAATTCAATTCTAAGAGAGTAGCTTAGCCAAAATACATTGCTTTGAGCTTTCCTTAAATTACTACAATGCCCCAACACTTCTAGCAATAACAATCTATAGGAAGATAGCGAAAATCGGTTAATAACTAGAAGGATTCCCATGGCGTAACTCTCTTAGGAATTTACCTAGTATGCAAAATAGACTACATAGCTCTACAATGGTAATCCCTTCCCCCCCTTAACCAATTTCAACAAGAAACTAACCAAAATTGTTCATTAACCCCACATACTACCACCTAGTGTCACATGCATGGCCATACTCATAACAACTTGCATGAAAGCTTAGGAGTAGGACTTACCCAGATGGATGATAATCTAGAGATTGGCTTCCATGATTCATGAAGATTCCTGCAATAATATGTGATTAGAATGCCTTCCCCTTCTCTCTCTAAAATACTCTTACCTCTTTCTAAATTTACAAGACATTCATTTCAAAAAGAACACCAAAGGCTATTTCTCAAAATGGGGTCGCAGAATAGACCGCAAAACAGATATGCGGCCCGCAAAATGGACCGCGAGAATGATGCAAAGAACCGGGCTGGTTTACAGCTGTCTGCCACAGGTCTGCTGTTCGCAAACCACTTATGCGACCATAGAATGGACTGTAGAATCATCCAACAAAATTCTTCATGCCAAATCTGCGAAGGTGATGGGGACCATGAAACAACTATGCGATCGTATAATGGATCGCAGAACAACCTTCAAGAATCAACAAATTCTCTGCTCAACTCTGCGATGATTATGCGACTCGCGAAATGGTTCTACAGTCCCGAAATTGACCGCAGAATCGCCTTCTTCAGCCAAAAATTTCCATCAACTCCTCAGTGCATTCTTCAATCCAAAAAAAGATCGTACCGCAGCGACCTTGCTCGTCGCGAAGATTAACTACTACATCCTTACACATCACCTTACCTTGCCACCACAAAACTTGAATTCCTTAGAAATTTTTTTATAGGGTCTTACATCCTCCCCCACTTAGGATCATTCATCCTCAAATGAGGATTAGAGTCTGCCCTAAACACCTAACATAACTCAACTCTTCTTTCAAATATCTGAAGCCCCCAAATTTGACTAACTCTCAAATTTCTAGAAATATCGGCAGAGTCTCCCTGTAATTGGGCCTAACCAGCTATAGAGTAACACCAAAACCACCCTAACAACACATCCATAACTTAACAAGGCATCACAATATATATCAATAACACTAATCTCAACATAACCGACATTACTTTATCAAAAGTGGTACCTTGGTATGAACTGCACATCTTTAAATCACAACACATAGAAAGTACCTTTTGAACCACAATCATCTGGCTATACAAACAAGTGAGAATGTTTTCTTTCCACAACACTCTCGGCCATCGAGGCGGCCTCCTCGACTCACAGACTTAGCCATAGCACTTGATGGACAAAATCTTAACTTTCGAACTTATCTAACAAGGATGACCATTAGGTACCTCTTATAAGCCAATTACCCATTAACTTCACCTTCCATAGCTTTCCCGGAACGGTAGACAAACGATTTCCAACTACCTTTTTTGACATAGACATATGAACACTGGGTGCATAGGGAATAACGATGGGGACATCATATGCATAGCTCGGCCTAATTCCCCCAAGGTTCCATAAGGCCTAATGTGTACCACTCCCACTTTACCTTTATTATCAATTCACGTAGTATCTTGTCGGAGATAATCTGGAGAATAACCCGTTCACTTCCTTCAACTCTAAATCTCTTTGACGAACACCCAAAGTGGACCCTTGGCGACCTTCAACCCCCTCTCCTCCATTATACTATATGTGACTGAATGAATATGACCATAGAGTTCTTAAACAATATGTTCGATCATGGAGTGATGCTTCTTCTTGGACATGTTAGAACTAAAACTCTTCAGAGAACTACTACAAATAGGAACAACGAGGTTCAAGTTTGAGCTAGAATAGCAGGGCATTTCAGGAGGTTATATTCTAAGAGACATGAAGGTGACCACCAATAGTACTGCCATGGTTAATCATTGTGATGCCATCATCGATTCAACAAACGAGGCATAGAGTTACTAGTGCACATCAATAATGTGGGAACCTTGTACATGCTCCTAAGATGTATAACACAAAACTTGAATCCCTTAGCGAAATTTTTATGGGGCCTTACAATCGTGAAGGGTAAAAATTGCGCTGCAATTTCTATTGAATCACGATCACGATGTTGGGGACTGCAATCAGGAAGAGGGACCCTTGGCAGTGTATTAAACATTAAATTTCAGGATTTTGAGTTTATTTTAGCATATTTTAAGCTATGGAGCTCGTATTAAGGCGATGTTTAAGGTGATTCTCACCACATGGACTGGGGTAAGTGTTTTATACTCGATTGTGTCATATTCCATGATTCCATATTCATTTTTGGAATTTAATTGATGATTTCAAAAGAGAAATTGGGAGATTTTGTATAACATTTCATAAAGTAAATTTTTGAGTTTTGAACATTGATTCGGAGTCGGTTTTGAGTGAAACTTATATGGTTGGACTCGTAATTGAATGCGTTGTCGGATTTCATGAGTTTTTTGGGGTTCCGAGGTGCGGGCATGGGTTTGAATTTTTTGTTGTCTTAGGGATTTTGATTGAAGATTTCACCTTTATCGATTGGGTTTGTTTTCTTTTGAATTATTTGATGTTCTTGAGTTTCTTTTGGCTAGTTTTGAGCTGTTTGGAGGTCAGTATACACGAGATGGCATTTATAGAGTATTGTTTGGCTTGCTTGGCATATTATTCGGCATGTTTGAGGTAAGTAAGACTTCTAAGCTTGGTGTAGAGAGTATGAACCCCTGAATATACGTGTTATGTGTTTGGTGTTGAGGTGCCACACATGCTAGGTGAAGAGCATGTAGGCGTGCACCTTGTGAATTATGACTCAATGATTTTGTGGTGCTGTGTAGTGACCTAATCTTGTTTCTATCCATGAAATCTTTACATGTTAGAATAATTGAGTTGTGACCATGTTAGGACCATGTTTAGGCTGTATGCTTATCTTGTTGGGACCCGTTGAGGTCATTTCTACTGTTGAGTTATTTGGTTAAATTGCAATTACATACTCAGTCATACTCATTCATTTGCATATCATATCTCAGTCTCTGTTATCATTTGTCTCACATCATGTTATCATTGTTTTGGCTGATTGGCATGAGATTTGTGAGGCTGAGAGACATGAGAGGATGATGACTGAGTGAAACCGAGGGTCTGATTGTGAGTGATATTTATGGGTTCGGGCTGCACGATGCTGTAGGCTTTATTGATTCATGCCATGATTGGCTTATATTAGAGCTTGGGTAAGATCCGCCTTCCGGAGTCTGACATACCAGCAGTGAGCACAGGTACATACTGAGTGCCAGTGCTGAGTGATTGGGAGGACTGAGTGACTGGAAGGACTGAGTGATTGAGCATGTCGAGTGAGGTTGACTGCTCCGAGACAAGGAGCACACGAGTTTATTATTGTGGTGCATTACATTTGACATGCATACTTGGCATGTAGGCATAGAGATGCATTTCCTCATTCTGTACGGTTTTGTGGTTATTCATGAATTCACATGCACATTCACATGTAGCCATAGAGATGTTCTTTCCTCATGCCATATGAGAATAAGACGTGTTATCTGTTATTGAATGTTTTTGGAGAAAAATTGCATTTTCAGACTTACTTATATTTTAGCGATTTCGGTGAAAGATTGGGGTTTTATTATTATACCTAAAAGGTATTCCATAACTGTGAACAAGCTGAGCATCGTATCTTTGGGTTATTACTTGTACTGCTTTTATCTTATTATTATGAGTTTTTATTAGCTATTGGTGTTGGATTCTGACTGTTGTCCAAGCTCGTCACTACTTTCAACCTAAGGTTAGGTTTGTTACTTACTGAGTACATGTGGTCAATTGCACTCATACTACACTTCTACACCCTGCGTGGAGATTTTGGATGATGAAGTTGCTGTGTATGGCGGGAGCTGGCATTGAAGATGTACTCGCATTCTGGTCGTTGCTGCCTCTTGTACATGGTAGCCTTAGATTCATAAAAATATATTTATGTAAATTTCAAACAGATGGTGGATTTATTTCATACTAGCTTTGTAAACTCTAAATCTTAGAAGCTCATAATTTGTACTACTAGTCCTTGGGGATTCTTTGTATAAAAGTTCAGTATATTATCATTATTTTTCTCAGTTAATCTCATTTGAATTGGATTATTGTTTATTTGGCTTACCTAGCAGATTGGGTTAGGTGCCATCACAACTAGTTTGATTTTGGGTCATGACAAGTTGGTATCAGAGCTCTAGGTTCATATGTTCTACGAGTCATGAGCAAGTGTTTAGTAAAGTTTTGCGGATCCGTGTGATGTTGTCCGTACCTATCTTTGAGAGTCTACAGGGCATTTAGGATAAATTTTCCATCTTTTTTTCCTTATTGTGCGGCATTTATTTAGCTTGAATCGTATTTCTTTGAATTCCTTTCACTCACTCGTATGTCATGTGAGCATTCGGTATTAGCGGTGCATCGACGACTTGCAATTCCATGGATAAGGTGCGAGATGCGTCTTCTGTGTTTTGGTGATGGGCTAGTCTAGAGGGCTTGAGGCCAGGTTTAGACCGCAACTTACTCTCGGTAGTTTCAGTTGTGTGAGCATGTGCATTTGGACTTATATGTCTGATAGTGTCCCTATGAGTGAAATATATGGCTCAGTGAGTGGCTGGATGGCTATATGATGAGTATGATGTGACTGCAGGATGTGTTCAGATGGTTTGAATGTGACGAGAAGAGTTTGCTTGAGATGTGAAAAGAACTATTGAGTGCTTGATTTCTGTCTTGATGTGTTGTACGGTCTCGAGTTATGATCGTGTTGAGGGATCTTTCTTGTCGTTTATTTGTGGAAAGAAGTAGATTCACATGTCTTATAGATGAGCTCAGACTAAGGAACATTAAGTGATTGCATAGTAATGGTGGCTGTGAAAGGGTATAGAGAGATATCAGTTTAAGGCTAAGCAGGTGGGTTATCACCTGCGGGGTAATCTACAGGTGTGTGATCCTTATGACGACTGTGTGGAGAGTTTCTTTCTATCAAAGGGTTATATGTGTTGCGATTTGAGTATGGAATGGTTGCGATAGTTGACTTGACTTTCATGAGGATGAATGCTAGCTTCGCAAATGATTTGAGGTCTTTTATTATTTGTGTTGCATGAGGTTATGAGTGATTTAGTTGGATTTCAGAGTGGGATTATGACAGTAATAGAGTATGCGTATTATGCATTACCGGATGTTTTGTTCTGTGGCTTTGTGCCAAGTGGGGGAGTCTACCATCGACGATTTGATTACATGGTTATGTATTGTATTGGTTTCGGTGTGAGGCATACTTGTGAATCAATTATGACTTGTAGAGGTTGAGATCAAGGATGACTCGAGTGAGGAAATTTCTGGATATGAGATATATTACACTGTATGGGTATATGGAAATCACAAGATGATTTGAGTTTGTTATTCGTGAAGGATGTAGTGTGCATAGAGTAAGGATTTACTCGGTTTCTTAGAGGTGTGGATTCCTTCTTTCGGTATTGGTGTGCTAATGGAGCATAGGTCGTTTGTCTCGTTTGGCCAGTGCATTTGAGATTGGATAGGGTGGAGGACCCTCGAGGAGGTTCTAATGGGTTCAAGATTCATATGTGGCATTTGAGAATTTTCCAGATTCGTATATAGCTAAGATTTGAGATTTGCATTGGATGGTGCCGGGACTTGCAGTACTTCTTTATCATTACGGATCCTATATTTCAGTGTCAGAAAGGTAAAGGAAATAATTTTCGATTCACATAATGTATCTTCATAGTTAGCATCTCGAATGCAGTATTTTGAGTGTTTAACTGGGAATAAGGTAGCTTATGGGCTTTAGGGCGACGTTGTTTCATGCTAGGGTCTCGTATAGTGAGTTTTGGTTGAGGATCGTGGTATTATGGCAAGGAGAAGTGTCAACTTTAAGGCAATTCAGAAGAAATTCGGTGGAAATAGGACAACTTGGTAGTAGGTTGGATCAGTATGGTAATGGTATGCTCGGTTCTTTGTGTTCTTATGATGAAGTGAGGCTTTACGGGTATTTTGTGGCAATACTCTTTGATTTGGCGAACTGCGTGGCTTGGTTGAGTTAGAGGGATTCAGTTCTCTTAGCTTGGTTATGTGCAAATGGATTTCAAAGTGTTCTGGATGGTTTCTACCACGGTTTGAGGTTGATATTTCCTACGAGCGTGAGGAGCATGTTGCGTATTGTTATTTTCTACTGGATCGGACCAAGTGAAAGGTTCCTGCTGATTGAGTATGTAGTCTTCTTGTGACCCGAAGTTGATAATGGGGTTCTCGTGTTTATATATGATGGCCTAATAGAGGTTGTGCGTGGTGTGAGATTCAGATTTTCATGTGCAAGTATACAATTCAGTTTCAAAAGGAAGGTCATGAGTTTATACAGCACAAATGATTACAGATGGTGAGAAAAATGTTGGCACTATTTGGTATTACCTAAGAAGAGTGTATATTCAGAAGGTGCGCCGAGTTTTAACTTACGAATGCTTCATTGGTATTGTGGTACTCGCCTGGTTGATCGACTCCTAATATTCAATTTTTTGCTATGTGGCACAAAAGAATTATAGAAGTATTCCGTATGGGATGATCGTGCATGAGAGATGTGTTAGACATTTGAGAGGTGGAGTTGGGATCAACTATGGTGATTCGTGTGTTCAATGGATTTCGAGACTGGAAGTTCTCAGAAGCTGATTGTTTCGTGGTTATGGACTGTGAAAATGTTGCCAATGTTAGCTAGATGGTAGTATGTGTTATGGTTAGGTCATTATAGACTTTCAGAGGGTTATTTATCTATTTTCGGATGACCAGGGTTTATTTGGGGGCTCATTGGTAGGCCTAATGAGGATGTGTATTCTACACTGGATTGGATTGGTTGAATCCGTACTGCTATTGTTGAGGGATGTGCCATTCGGCTATAATTGATCTTATTCGTATCTGATATGTTCTATGTGTTACTCTCCTATGCTACAATAGGTTGTCATCTGTTGGTTACTTGCATATTAGATGCGTTTCTATTCAGGCCGTGCGGTGAAATTCGAGCGAGATGGTTAATGGGGTGTTGAATGGCTGATTGTTCCTTGGTTATGCTATTTCCTATTGCTGGTATATTGTACTATCCATTTCTGCATTGTTATGATCATGCACTTCGTGTATTTGATGTCGAATTGTGTATGATTATTGATTTAGAGCATTGTTGCTTGAGGTATTTCATATGGGCCAGTGTTTGGATGGAGCCACGCATTATAGTGGGATTACGTTGGGATATGATCCTTTGTGATAGATTTGTGTGTCTTAGTCCTACTATGTGTGATGGGTTCGTAGAATTGTGTTGTGGCGGTACTTGTTGAGCTTGCCGGACGTTTCTCTCATTTGAATCATTTTCCATGTTTGAGTACATTTGACTGTGTTGCTTCTTGGTGCACGGATTGCACAATTTGTGGATCTAGGTAGTATTGGTGTGGCATGTCAGTAAAGTAGCTTGTATTTGATGAGATGAAGTCGTTGGTCCTGAAGTGATTGCTATCGAATTTGATTACGGTATGTTTGGAAGGGTAATATCAGAAGTCAGCATAGAATTTGGGCTGTGGTTCTGGTCGGGCGAGGGATTTCCATGACTTGTTCATCTGATGAGTGGCTATGAGTTTCTGCGTATTTCTTTCATCATCGGTAGTGTACGAATACCATAGGATAACAACAGAGCAAGAGACTCTAAGAAAGCAAACAAAATCATAGATAGGAAAGTTTCCCTACAAAAGGGCTGGCTTCAACAATACATAAGAGACGGCTTGCCAAGCTACACTAACAGTTAATTTGCTTATAGTCGCAAAAGTTTTCCTACAAAAGGGCTAGCTTCAACAACTCATAAGGGACAGCTTGCCAAGCTACACAACTCAAAATTTTTTTGTACTATAACCAACTTTAGCTGTTATAACTCGGAAAACTTTCGTACTACAATAAGTTAACTTTCTTAGAGTATTCTTACTCTATTTTCATACATGGACATGCTTTTCCATCCATTAGAAAGAAAGAACAAGAGGAAATTTAGAAGGAACTCATATGTAATATATCACAAAGGTTTACAAAAGTTATCAGATGATCCTACAACTACTACATGGCCTCCTTTATATATGACTCGCAGGTTATTACAAGAAAAACTTAGATTACAAAATAAACCTATCTCACATGGCAAACATATCTACAAGTGGGTCCCTTTTTACATGTGAAGGACCTTATGCAAAGCAACTAAAAAAGCTCCTGAAAACATGTGAATGAGGTGAAATATACATGGTATAGCATGTGAAAGCATGTGGGAGCATGTGAAAACATGTGAAAGTAGGATGCTGCATGTGACGAAGCATGTGGAGGCATGTGGAATCATGTGAAAAGGGGGCCCGGATAGTATGGAAAGATGTAAAAATTTGTCTTGGAATGGGTAGATGATTTTTTTGGGTTTTTGGTAGGTAATATGGGATTATGGTGGGATTAGCAGGGATTTAGATCATTATCTTCATTGATTCTCTGAGTTTGTCTTCTAGTCATCTTTTCAAAGATCTTGTGTAGTAATGCCTGTAACTTGACGGTCTTTCTTCGCTGTGTTCCTTCTCTTTTGGATTGAGAGATGTAATCCACAACCTTAATCTGGAGATTTCTTGAGTGATCTTTTCTCGGATAACTTCGTACGGGATTTGATATTCCTTTGTTGCTTCATGGACTCTTTCCCGGTGAAGACGAGTGTCGGTATAATTCCAGCTTGCCCAATCTTTTAGCCATATATCTCTCGGGATGCACCCATTTTGCTGGAAGATAATCCTTTGTGCTTCACAATATTCTTCTTCCATGGATAAAATGGACACGGGAAATTTCCACCAGAATGATACTTCTGCTTACGCCTGGACATTTCCCTTAATAATCTTCACTGACCTACGGAACATGAATACCTTTGCTTTGTAGGAATCATTGAAGCTGTGACGACCCGGCCAGTTGTCTCATGAGTTACCGCTCTGTTTCCCCCATTTCTGCTTCATTATGCTTCGTTATCCGTGTTTTATGTGATCGAGTTGACTAGTTTGCATTCGGAGTGGAGACACTTAGTATCTTATAAGAAGGTTTAAGTTGGAAAAGTCAACCGGATGTTGACTTATGAGTTAGAGGGCTCGGATGTGAGTTCCGATGGTTCGGTTAGCTTCGGGAGGTGATTTATGACTTAGGAGTGTGATCAGAATTGGTTTTGGAGGTCCGGTGTAGAATTAGGCTTGAATTGGGGGAGTTAGTATTTTGGCGATTTTCGGTTGTTAGGCGACATTTTAATCCGAGGGTGGGAATGGAATTCCGAGAGTTGTTGTAGCTTCGTTATGTCATTTAGGATGTGTGTGCAAAATTTCATGTCATTCAGACGTGTATCGGTTGGGATTTTGATCAAAAGAGTAATTTAGAAGATTATGAAATTCTTAGGCTTGAATCCGACACGAATTTGGTGTTGTGATGTTGTTTTGAGCGTTCCAAAGGTGGGAACAAGTTTGAATGATGTTATGGGATATGTTGGCATATTCAATTGAGGTCCCA
The DNA here is from genome assembly GCA_002018475.1 of Nicotiana obtusifolia. Taxonomy (NCBI): domain Eukaryota; kingdom Viridiplantae; phylum Streptophyta; class Magnoliopsida; order Solanales; family Solanaceae; genus Nicotiana; species Nicotiana obtusifolia. Next base: position 95,895 of record MCJB01046236.1, read on the forward strand.
GTAGCCTCGGGTGAGTTTTGGATGGTTAAACGGACTATTTCATCTTTGGAAAAATTGCAGATTTTTTTTAGCTTCAGCTGTGCACCAAAAAATTTCTAGTGCGAGTAGTCCGGTTTGGAAGCTCATATCTTGTTATCTAAAAGGAATCCGAAAAATTGCAAAACTGAAAGTTGTAGCACTTGTATTCTAGTTTTTAGAAAGTTAAACCATTCATGATTTGGATATTCTATGAGAAAGTTATGATTGATCGAAGTTGGTTGGTGGAGCAATTTCGATAGAATTTTCTGATGCACTTTAGAAGCTCATATCTCGGAATATATAAAGAGTTATATAGTGTATAACCTATCAAATGAAAGATCTTCGAGTCTAGTTTCTAAATCTTCAAACCGTTGATCATTTGGATATTTTCACAAGGGGTTATGAGCGTTTTAACATAAGGTGTACAGCAAGGGAGAATGGTATAGGATGTACAACCTGCACAGCGCAAGGTACAACTCGATGAAGCCGGGGCAGAATGTTTTTAAGTCTTCTTGTCTGGGATTTTGGGTATATTTTCACCCATAGTTGCTCATTTTTGGAGGTTCTTGAAGGAAATTAACGAGGGATTCAAGGAGAATCGATTGGAGTTAAGAATTTCGAACCTAAAACTCATTTATATTGTAAAATCCACCTAGAAAATCATTGAAGTCTTGCTAAAAATGGAAGAAATAGGACTTGGGATTTTGAAATTCTAATTGGGTATTTTAAGGACCATTTGGGGTCCGATTTGAGAACTTTTGATATGTATGAACTCGTTGGGAGATAAGGAACCCGTTGATGTGAAAATTTTCAAGCATCGAGAAGTGGGCCCGGGGCTCGGGTTTTGCTAATTTCAAATTTTTGGTATTTTTTTATTGTTTTCGCTTGGGCTTTGTCCCTTCAGCATATTGTGACGTATTCGTTATGATTTTGGATAGATTCGACGCGCGTGGAGGCCAATTCGAGGGGCAAAGGAATCGCGGGCTAGGGATTTAGCCGGTTCGAGGTGAGTGGTGATTATAAATGATGTTCTGAGGGTTTGAAACCTCGGATTGTACATCGTAGTGTTGTATTGAGGTGAGACACGCGCTCGATGATGAGCCTGGGGTCGCTTACTAATAGGGATTGTGACTTGGTCCGTCCCTATTGATGATTTTTACCGCGTATTTGACTGAAACTTATTTCTTATCATCATGATTTGGGCTGATTGCCATATTTGGGCTTCGTGCCAATTATTTGAACCCTTCAGGGATTTTTTTAATCACTGTTTCTCACTATTTTGACTTATTGCTTGAACTCAGTCTTGCTGTTTTCCACTGTTTTACAACTCAGCCACTTTTACTCAGTTTTGGGACTTAAAAAATCTTTTAATGATGTTTTTGGGCTGAGAACTACTGTTTTATTATGCCTTAGGGGCTTGTGATGATTTTTTGATTGAGTGGGGCCGAGGGCCAGATGTGAGGATATACTGAGTGATATGAGGCCGAAGGCCTAAGATACTTTATATACGCCACGAGGCGGCTTGACTGACATGAGGCCGAGGGCCTAGATTTGATGCCACGAGGTGGCTTGATATTGCGCTTGGGCCGTAAAGGGCCCCTACCGGAGTCTGTACACCCCCAGTGAGCGCGGGTACCCATTGTGATGTGAGATATAGCCCGAGGGGATGATATTTTACTATTTGATAGCCCGAGGGGCTGATACTGTTCTATGTGATAGCCCGTAGGGCAGGTATTGTTCTGAGATTTGAGCCCGAGGGGCTGGTACTGTTCTGCTATATTGCCCGAGGGGCGGATTTGTTGATACTGAGCCCGAGGGGCGATCTAGGGCCTAGATTTGATGCCACGATGTAGCTTGATATTGCGCTTGGGTCGTAAGGGGCCCCTCCCGGAGTCTGTGCACCCCCCAGTGAGCGCGGGTACCAATTGTGATGTGAGATATAGCCCGAGGGGCTGATATTGCACTATGTGATAGCCCGAGGGGCTGATACTGTTCCATGTGATAGCCCGAGGGGCTGGTATTGTTCTAAGATTTGAGCCCGAGGGGCTGTTACTATTCTGCGATATTGCCCGAGGGGCAGATTTGTTGATACTGAGCCCGAGGGGCGATCTTCACATTATTTACCTGAAAAAAATTACATGTTTTACCTTGTGCTTTACGTGCTTTCTTACTTTCAGTCATTATTTATATTTATTACTCACAGGGTCGGAGTACTCACATTACTCCCTGCACCATGTGTGCACATTCAGGCATTGTTGGTTCTGCTCCGGAGTGCTGACTCCTCCCGTCCAGGCAGTGATTCAGAGACTACGAGGTAGTTGTTGGCGTCCGCAGCCCCATATCTCCCTTATCATATATTTTCTATGTTCTTCAAACAATTGTGCCAGATATTATATTAGTAGACTTGTATCAGGATCCATAGTTGCTCATGACTTGTGACACCCCGGTTTGGGCTGTGTTGGGATGGTTTCTATTATGGTTAACTATATTTTCGCGAATTATTCCTATTAAATCATGCTTATATTGTTTTCATGTTAACTAACTGCTTAAAATGAGATTTTGGTTAAATTGGCTGGCCTTGTCTTCACGAGAGGCGCCATCACGACCAGGTTTGGGGTTAGGGTCGTGACAAGTTGGTATTAGAGCCTAGGTTACATAGGTCTCACGAGTCATGAGTGGGTTTAGTAGAGTCTCGCAGATCGGTACGCAGACTTCTGTATTTATCCTCGAGAGGCAGCAGAACCTTTTAGGAAAAACTTCATATTCTTGAAATTCTTGTCGTGCGAACTTGTTGATCCGAGCACTAAACTTCTGTTATCCTATTCTCTCAGGAGATGGTGAGGACGCGAGCTACCGAACGAGGTGGACGACCACCAGTGCCACCAACTGAGGCCATCAGAGGCCATGGACACGGTCGTGGTCGTGGCAGAGGCAGAGCAGTGAGGGCAGCACCTGTTGATCCACCAACTGCCCCAGCTCAAGATCAGGCTCCAGCAGCACCAATTCAGGCACAAGCTATGCCCATCGTGATTCCGGGTCTTCAAGAGGCCTTGGCTCAGATCTTATCCCTTTGCACTGGCGTGGCTCAGGCAGTTTCAGCCACCACAACAGTAGCTACTTCACAGGCCCGGGGAGGCAATCAGAACCCCCCTGCTTGCACACCTGAGCAGGTAGTGCAGGGACTTCAGACGCCGGGGGCACCTCCAGCCCAGCTGGTTGCACCAGCCCAGGAGTTCATGGAACCAGTTATGCTGGATAATGAGCAGCGTCGTCTTCAGAGGTTTGGTAGACTCCAGCCTCCGTCATGCAGTGGTGCTGAGGGCGAGGATGCCCAGGGTTTTCTTGATAAGTGTCAGCGAATGCTCCGTACAGTAGGGATACTTGAGTCTAGTGGTGTGGCATTTACCACCTTTAAGTTTTCTGGAGCGGCCTTCACTTGGTGGGAGGCGTATGAGAGGCGTAGGCCGGTTGGTGCAGCGCCCCTTACTTGGAAGTAGTTCTCCGCTCTTTTCTTGGAGAAGTATGTGCTGCAGTCCCGCAGAGAGGAGCTGCGTAGACAGTTCGAGTGGTTGCGACAGGGGGATATGACTGTGTCACAGTATGAGTCGAGGTTCTCTGAGTTTGCTCGTCATGCCCTCTGGATGTCTCCGACAAGTCGTGAGAGGATCAAGATATTTGTTGATGGCCTTAACTATCATCTCCGTATTCTTATGACCGGAGAGAGAGTGTTGGGTGCTACGTTCGAGGAGATGGTTGATATCGCTCGCGAGATTGAGATGGTTCGTGGTCAGGAGTAAGAGGAGAGGGAGGCCAAGAGACCTCGAGGATCGGGCAGTTATAGTGGTACTCCTTCGAGGGGCCAGTTTCAGCATGGTAGAGGTCGTTCTTTCAGGCTTGCTCAGTCAGCCCGTCCAGAGTATTGCGGGGCATCTTCAGGTCGTGGTTATCATGGGTCGCAGCAGGGCCAGTCATCACTCAGTGCCCTTCCAACTCAAAGTTCAGCTCGTGCTCCGTCAGCCCAGGGTTCTTCTATGCCGAGTGCATCTGCTANATGGTATAGGATGTACAACCTGCACAGCGCAAGGTACAACTCGATGAAGCCGGGGCAGAATGTTTTTAAGTCTTCTTGTCTGGGATTTTGGGTATATTTTCACCCATAGTTGCTCATTTTTGGAGGTTCTTGAAGGAAATTAACGAGGGATTCAAGGAGAATCGATTGGAGTTAAGAATTTCGAACCTAAAACTCATTTATATTGTAAAATCCACCTAGAAAATCATTGAAGTCTTGCTAAAAATGGAAGAAATAGGACTTGGGATTTTGAAATTCTAATTGGGTATTTTAAGGACCATTTGGGGTCCGATTTGAGAACTTTTGATATGTATGAACTCGTTGGGAGATAAGGAACCCGTTGATGTGAAAATTTTCAAGCATCGAGAAGTGGGCCCGGGGCTCGGGTTTTGCTAATTTCAAATTTTTGGTATTTTTTTATTGTTTTCGCTTGGGCTTTGTCCCTTCAGCATATTGTGACGTATTCGTTATGATTTTGGATAGATTCGACGCGCGTGGAGGCCAATTCGAGGGGCAAAGGAATCGCGGGCTAGGGATTTAGCCGGTTCGAGGTGAGTGGTGATTATAAATGATGTTCTGAGGGTTTGAAACCTCGGATTGTACATCGTAGTGTTGTATTGAGGTGAGACACGCGCTCGATGATGAGCCTGGGGTCGCTTACTAATAGGGATTGTGACTTGGTCCGTCCCTATTGATGATTTTTACCGCGTATTTGACTGAAACTTATTTCTTATCATCATGATTTGGGCTGATTGCCATATTTGGGCTTCGTGCCAATTATTTGAACCCTTCAGGGATTTTTTTAATCACTGTTTCTCACTATTTTGACTTATTGCTTGAACTCAGTCTTGCTGTTTTCCACTGTTTTACAACTCAGCCACTTTTACTCAGTTTTGGGACTTAAAAAATCTTTTAATGATGTTTTTGGGCTGAGAACTACTGTTTTATTATGCCTTAGGGGCTTGTGATGATTTTTTGATTGAGTGGGGCCGAGGGCCAGATGTGAGGATATACTGAGTGATATGAGGCCGAAGGCCTAAGATACTTTATATACGCCACGAGGCGGCTTGACTGACATGAGGCCGAGGGCCTAGATTTGATGCCACGAGGTGGCTTGATATTGCGCTTGGGCCGTAAAGGGCCCCTACCGGAGTCTGTACACCCCCAGTGAGCGCGGGTACCCATTGTGATGTGAGATATAGCCCGAGGGGATGATATTTTACTATTTGATAGCCCGAGGGGCTGATACTGTTCTATGTGATAGCCCGTAGGGCAGGTATTGTTCTGAGATTTGAGCCCGAGGGGCTGTTACTATTCTGCGATATTGCCCGAGGGGCAGATTTGTTGATACTGAGCCCGAGGGGCGATCTTCACATTATTTACCTGAAAAAAATTACATGTTTTACCTTGTGCTTTACGTGCTTTCTTACTTTCAGTCATTATTTATATTTATTACTCACAGGGTCGGAGTACTCACATTACTCCCTGCACCATGTGTGCACATTCAGGCATTGTTGGTTCTGCTCCGGAGTGCTGACTCCTCCCGTCCAGGCAGTGATTCAGAGACTACGAGGTAGTTGTTGGCGTCCGCAGCCCCATATCTCCCTTATCATATATTTTCTATGTTCTTCAAACAATT